>CAUYRT010009812.1:0-115909 GCA_963574885.1 Lepilemur ruficaudatus | reverse complement strand
CTGCCTCAGCCTCCCAAGTAGCTGGGACTACAGGCATGCACCACCATGCCCGGCTAATTTTTTCTATATATTTTTAGTTACCCAGCTAATTTCGTTCTATTTTTAGTAGAGACGGGGTCTCGCTCTTGCTCAGGCTGGTTTCGAACTCCTGACCTTGAGCAATCTTCCTGCCTCAGCCCCCCAGAGTGCTAGGATTACAGGCATGAGCCACCGCGCCCAGCCTATTTTACTTAATATTTTTGGGATATTTATCCAGTTTCTTAAAAATGACAGTGTGTCCTTTGGTGCTCTGACTAAATGAAATAACAACCTAGAGTGAAGCGGGGACAGTCATTGGACATATATATCTAAGGTGTCTACTAAGTGTCAGGCACTATGCTAGGCTCTACAGCGAAGAATTCACAGCCTAGTGGTATCTTTATATAAAACCATAACACCGACTATATTGCTATGAGGAATATCATCGTAATGCCAGTATAGCTGTGTCACCACCACAGGCGTCATTCTCTTCCTAAAGACAGATCAATAGAGACATCAAATTACAATCCACAGGAAACTAGGTGAGCAGAAATAATATGGGAATACATGATGAATAAAGTCATTCATCCTTCCATGTATTCATTCAACAAATATTTATTGTCCAGTGCTATTTTAAAGATGGTTTAGTTTTACCTGAAAACACACTTAATTTAGAATTATCAAATGCATTGACTTAAAGATTTATAAGAGGCCTGTCTACGAAACCATACTTATCAAAACCCCATAAAAATGTTTTATATTCCTTTTGGAAGTAAAGGTCGATGGTATTGAAGGTACATATTCAAATAAAAGAAAATGCAAATCAATACAATATTGATGCTATACTCTATGGAGGCAGCCACAAAATCCTCGTCAGCTTGTTTATATCAGAAAGAGAATATTTGGCTATATTCCTGCTCTTTCATTATAGAAATGTGAGTTAGGCCATAGCCATAGGCTGCTGTGAGGTCCATGTTACACATCCGTTGTAGATGTTTTGATGACTTTTGTGCTCTAGGATTTTTTCCTACCTCACCCCAGAGGTAAATTGAAAGTACATATTTGTTCACAAAGTGTATGATATGTAACTCACATGAGCCTTCAATAAAAAGTGATTGATAATCGTAATATTGTGCTGAGAGATTTAGAGGTAGCATCTTATATATGTGTATCTTATTCTGAGTTTCATATGACACGTTAAAAAGGAAAGAAAAGGGAAGCTATACTCCAATAAGGATTTCCACTTGTGTGCAACTCTGGGTAATTTGCTGAGTGTTTAAAGGACTGAACAGCAGAATCGATTTGTGTTTTTGCAACTACTGCTTAAGAAAGTATGTTTATCCTTACATCATAAGTCAGCATTTCAAATTTAAGGTTTCAGCTTGAACAATATGTGACTCTAGACTCACAAGCCCACAAATCTCTTCCATAGTTTTCCCATTGAGTTTTTGAACCACACTTGACAGCCGTTAGCATAATGTCATTAATAAATTAAAATAGAATGGTGAAAAAGCAAAGTTCTCAGAAATTTAATCTTTAAGATTAAGCAACCTGTGTTGTAAATATAAGAAATGAATAACAATGGCCCTGCATTAGGAACTCACTTTTTCTGTACTTAAGTTTAGAACTTCAGATTTAAACTAATTCTTAATCATCAATGAGAGTTCACAGTCCTTCATTTGATTATTTCTATTACTCAAGTTAAAAATTATAAACTTTGATCACTTATGGTTTCTCAGGTTAGAAATTATAAACCTCAAGTGCTCTTGAAATAATTTTAAGGAAGATATAGAGCAACAGTATGTTAGTTTTCTAGGGCTGCCATGACAAATTTGTCATAAACCGCATGGCGTAAAACAATAGAAATTTATTCTTTCACAGGTCTGGAGGCTAGAAGTCTGAAATCAAAGTTTCAGCAGGACTGGCTCTTTCTGCAAGTAATGAGAGAAAAGCTATTCCATGCTTCTCTCCTAGCTTCTGGTGGTTGCTAGCACTTACAAGTGTCTGTGTTCCTTGGCTTATAGCTGCATTAGTCCAGTCTCTGCCTCTGTCATCACATGGCCTTTTCTCCTGTGTCTCTGTGTCCTTTCCTCTTCTTATAAGAACACCAGTCACTAGATTTAGGACCCACTCTAGGTAGCACCACATCTTAAGTAATTATATCTGCAAAGACTATATTTCCAAATAAGATAATATTCTGAAGTTCTAGGTGGACATAAATTTTGGCGAGATGCTGTTCAACCCATTACAGACAGAAAATGTGAATATGCAAGCAAAAGTATTTAAACTACTTTGTTGAACATATAAAAAGTCACTTAGTGGACTTGGAGAACTTTTATATATTTAAACAAAAACAATGATTGTGAAGATCATAAATACATATGTAATAGTTCAATATTCCAAGTACAGAAAAGGATATGGTATAAAGGAGTTTTTGTAATAGATTTACTACAGTAAAGGCACAAATGTTTTTATTACCAAACAAAAAATAATATTTGACATTTCAGAAAGAGGGTATATTTTGACTCATTCAACCCTTTCCGTTTATTCACCCATTTATCAAACTATCTGTTTATCTTCTCACTTATTCAAATAGAATTTAAAGTGATTTCTAAAAAGACATTCAAAACAACAAATCTAAGGAAGAAAGTGGGAGAAAAGGGAAAATTGAGATTAGAAGTCCCATATATTTGCAAAGTGGGCCACGATTAGGCCACGTGGAGATGGGCCATGATTAGGTTCTGAGCTTTCCAGCAGATTAGTTATGTGAGTCATAGTCTCAATAAGATAAAACAGTTGGTTATTAATATTTGTTCTTTATTTGTAAACAAGGAAATAAAGCATTGTTCAGTAAAGGGAATTCTTTTTTTCATCTTTAGAATTTTAAATGATAAATATGTTATTGTGATGCTTTGCTGTAGATATTCTTTTTTGAAATTTCTCAAATAAATCCCAGGTTTTCCTACAAAATATTTTGGGGGGAGCAGTGAGAGAAATTATCATTCCTAAATCCTTACTGACAAAGATATAGATAATAGACAATATAATCCAAAGTGTATTATCTCTGTTTTGAAAACAACAAAAAAACAAAAAAAAAGAGAGAGAGAGAAAACTACCCTATCGTAGAAAATATCTTGACATAAGAAAGAAAATAGAATGGTTAAATAACCTATTGTACATCTATGACTATGGAACACTGTGCAAAGAGCTGTTAAAAAGAATGTACTGGCACAGAAAGATCTCATAGACATATTTATTATTAAGTGAAAATGGCAAGCTACAGAACAATAACTTATGGTTTGATCTTATTTTTACATTAAAAACACAAACCCACCCTATACATGTGTATATAGAAACATATTTGCACATATTTGTGTATGTTTACCTACATGTAAATTGTTGGTAAAAGTCCAAAAGGATAAGTTCCAAACTCCCTACATAGTTACTTCTGGTTAGTGGGGAGGTAGACCTAAAGTTCTGTATCTGAAATTTATATGATGAGTATACATTTGTATGTTACTTGTATACTTAAAAATAGCTTTAAAAACAGTAAAATAAAATGGAAAATATTATTTAATATTGACCACACCTACCTGCTCTAGGGGTTTGTCTTCTTCAAGTAGCTTTCTCCTTGTGTGACCACATCTATTTAGCTAATTAGCATATTTGAATAAAATCATTCTGTACGGGTGCCATAGAAATCACATGTAGATTGCAGACAGAACTACGGTTCTCAGTCCTGTCAAAGACTGGCTGTGTGAGGTTTGAGCCTCAGATTCACCAGCAGTTACATTGGAATAATAACCATACTTGCCTCACTTTGTTGTGGTGAAGATTATTCAACTCGAAATGAGACAATATGTATGAAAGCCCTTGTGGTACCACCCACGATTGTCACTTGCCACAGCTGGCAGCAAACACATTATGCAAGAAAAGACTTTCCTATATTTTAAAAGGTTTCTCTCTGTCTCTTTTTTTTTCTTTCTTTTTTCTCTTTCTTTTTATCTATACTTATCAAACTAGAATCAATGGGATTCAGCATCTAAAGAACCTTATTTATTTGCATTTCTTTCTAGCCCCGTGATTCCTTAGTTACTTAACCTTGTTCTTCTCAGAACTCTTGGCTAATACACACAGAGATCAGGGAAAGGCACTCAAAGGGCCTGTAATAACCAATATTCTCTTTTGCGGAGCTGTTCATAAACACTTTTTGGCTCCATCTTAGTGCTACTTCTTGGAGAGGCCACAGACCTGCATTTTAGGTCACATGCAGTCCTTGTTGCAACTCTGCTCTCCCCTACTTAATTCTGCAGGCCTTCTTAATACCCATGGCACCATCTGTAGGGTTTTAAAAACTAAAATCTAACACACTTTTCAATGTACTTTGAAATCTTGTTCAGATGAGTCTGGGAACCCGTGCGATTCTTTGGTGCCTATGAATTTCTGATCTCCTTCAAAGGTTATGAAAACTATCAGAATCCCATTAGAGCTAAATGAGTTTTAAGGAAACTGAAACTTTCTTGGAGTTTTCTGATTTGGTGACTTAGTAGTCTAAGTCAGAGGTGAAAGCATAGAATTCGTTATATAATTCTTAGGGAGGAAAAAGACACAAATAGAATTTTATTCCCAGTAGAATCTCTCACCTCTTATCAGGCAATATTTTCCTACTTGTCAGATGAGGGACAACTGAAATGACCGCTCTCTCAAGAATTAGGGGTAACTGGCAAAAGATCAACTCAAATGAACAAATATATATTGAATACATACTATGTATGAGCCAAGTACAGTAATCTCTCAGTACCCATGGGGCATTGGTTCCAGGATCCTTTGCAGATACCAAAATCCATGAATGGGGATATACAAGTCCCTTACGTAATATGGCACAGTGTTTGCATATAACCTATGCATATCCTCCTGTATACTTTGAATCATCTCTAGATTCCTTGTAATACCTAATACAATATAAAATGCTGTATAAACAGTTGTTATATTTTTTATGGAACAATGACAAGAAAAAAAGGATACCTGTTCAGTACAGACCATCATAGGCCTAACTATATTTTTGATCTGCAGTTGGTTAACTCTGTGGATGCAGAACCCATGGATACAGAAGGCTGACAGTACTCTATTAGGGATAGTAATAGACTGACCCTAACAGAACTTACCGTCTAGTAGGAAAGGTAGACAATTGAATATGCAGGTGTAAAGTGTGAAAGGAGCCAAGAGAAGGGCCTTGATGGGTGCTGTTATAGCAGTTAGGTGGATGTCCAGCTCACCTGTTGGGAGGTGAGGACAGGGACTTTTAGTTACAGAAGGTTTTCCAGAAAAAGAGACTCTGTCTTTATCTGATTTCTTTTGCTATAACTGAATGCCACAGACTGGGTAATTTATAAAGAAAAGAAATTTATTTAGTTCATGGTTCTGGAGGCCAGGAAGTCCAAGAACATGGTACTGGAACCTGGTGAGGGTCTTCTTGCATCATAACATAGTAGAAAGCATCACATGGTAAGAGGGCAGGAGCATGCATGTTAACTCAAGTCTCTGTAACTCTTCTTATAAAGCTACCAGTCCCATCATGGGGCCCCACCCTGACGACCTTCTCTAATCTTAATTATCTCCCAAAGGCCCTGCCTCCAATCAACATATGAATTTGGGAATTGTTTCCAACACATGAAATCTGGGGGACATGTTCAAACAATAGCAGATTCCTAAGCCAGGATCTGAAAGATGAATAGAAGGTAACTGAAAAGGGGGTGGGGTGGAGTGCAGAAGAATATTTCAGGCAGAAAGAATTGCGTAGCTACTGACCCACAGGTATGAAGGAGTTTGAAAAACTGGAAAATAGAGAATGAGGAGGGAGGGAGCAAATGTAGATTACTAAAAAAGCCAAACAACACAAAGCAATAATCATTTAGAGCCTGGCTTGATGGTGTGCCTTAGTCCCAGCTACTTGGGAGGCTGCGGTGAACGAATTACTTGAGCCCAGGAGTTCCAGACTAGCCTGGGCAACCCCATCTAATAAAAAAAAAAAAAAAAAATCAGGGATGCACCCAAGGGTGTGGCATACAAACAAGGAGTGTCCTTGGGCGGTCAGTGCTGGGTCCTGGGCTGGGGCGGGGGATCAGTGGTGCACTGGGGCCCAGGCCCTGGCAGGCAGAGCTGCTAGTGGCCTCTGGTTTGCAGCAGCCACTGCAGGCTCCAGGAGAGGCCAGTGGGGAGAGGAGGTGCAGCCCCATGGGTGACACGCTCAGCCAGGTCAGCCTGCACTCAACCGGGGTGATGCTCTTCTCACCCCGGGGAGTTGGTGCAGGGGCTGGGCTTTGTGACCTTAGAGATCTTCGTGCATCTGATGGCCCTGTTGGTGTTGTCCATGCTGCTGGCCCTGCATGTGGACAGCCTGGCCCAGGGCCTCTCCTGGTGGAACATGTTCGTGCCCTTTCTCATCACTTGTGGGCTCAGCACCTACTTCATTAACCATCATGTCCGCGTGACTCTTATAGGATATACAGAAGCAGCTGGTGGTGCTGTGCCTCTTCTGGGTTCTCGGGGTCCTTAGCCTCAAATTCAACTTTGAGATACTGTCGTTCTAGAAGCTGGTGGGGCAGACTTGGGGGCTTTGACCTGAGAGGCAGCGCTGGATAGCTAGAGTGCTGGCCTTCAAGCCCAGACGCTGCTAGTGCTGCAATAGAGGAGAGGTCTTGGTCTGAAGGCAACGTCTGCTTTTGCTCAGTAGAGTCCCCAGTTTTCTCTCTACCAAAGTATCTGAAACTGTTTCCTCAGCAGGGCTAAAAAGAGCAGCCTTAATCCTTAAAATATGTTTCCTGTTATTTCATGCTTTGAGTAGGTCATCCTGAATTGAGATCCTAAGAAGGGCCCCAGGCCAAATAGTCCTGAACTCTCTGACAGTTGGAAACTGAACATAAGAAAAATATCCTGATGGGCTCAGAGTATTTTCCCTGAATCCTTGGAAAATGCTCCTGTACAAAGGCTGCAAAGGACTTTCTACAGGACTCAATGATTTCCTCCAGCCAGCAGAGCTGATCTAAGAGCTCGCTCGCTGCTCATCGATCCAGACCAGACCTCATTTAGATGTCTTTGTTAGAGATACAAAGTGTAAATGAGCTTGTATCTCCTCCCCTGGCCATGGGAGAGAAAGGCCCTTTCTTCATTCCTGCCTAGGCAGAGACAGACGAATGTTGAATAAGAGCACAATTTAGGGCCCTATCATCTGCCACCTGAGAAAAGAACCCTGCTTTCCAGGTGCTGCTTGGCTTCCTATCCCAGCAAAGATTGCAGTTTCACCACCTTACGGCTGACACTATTAGCACACAGGAGACCGATTTAGGCCTTCCTAAGGGACAGAGGGAGGAACAGGTGCTCTGAAACTCACAGGCTTTGAGAACTACAAACGGGAAACCTGTGAGTGGCCCAGCTTTGTTGGCCTGAGGCTTTGGTTTAATGCCAGTTGGGTGCCAAATGAGAACATTTGCTGAGGTGAAGATAAAGTAAGAGAATAGTTTCCTTAAAAAAAAAAGTCATCTAGGTACTGCAGATGCCTAATGTATTTTGAAAAAAAAATTGAAAGTTATTTTGCATGAGTTTCTTTGCAAGATCATATCATAACATATTAAAGAATGGGCTTAAGTCCCTGTTAATAATCAGAGATGTGATCTTTGTTAAATCAATTTCACTATAAGCACTTCCATAGTTTTTGCAGCATCTGGCACAGGGCCTTGCACACAATTACCACTCATATTGCTGAACTAGGGCACATTTAGGTATTTGTTTCACTCCATGACCTGCACTGATAGTATCATCATTCTCATATGGTCCCGCCAAGGGCTTGTCCTATGTCATTGTTCTCATTTTGATGGAAACGATATCACAAAGCTCAACCTACTTTAAAATATTTCCTCAATAGGGTACTTCCTTCCTACCAGGTTTGTCATACACCTATAACAAGAGTATGTCTTTGTATGCGTAGTCTTGAAATGTGTGCAACTGGTATGGTCAGGCTTTTCATTAAATATAAATGAGGTCATATTAACTTTATAATGCTCCAATTATAACTTGAGCCCCCACTGACGTGATTGCTAGTCAAATATTTCTTAAAAATGCCCTGTTATCCCCAAAAGGATGGTTTACATCTGCTCACAATCTGGTTTGTCTACTACAATAATCATCCAAGCCCACAATCCTCCTTTTCTTCTGGTCTAACAACACTGTGTCTACCCATATGACTGTCTTGGCCTGCAGGTATTGAAGGCCTTGCTAATTGTGTGGTTCCCTCCAGATATTGGAGGTGGCCTCGCCATGGGTGTTGTCTTCTGATTCCTGCTAAGTTTCCACCATCCAGGTACCAAAGCAGTGCTAAGCTGAGCATCGAGGAGGGAAGGCCATTCCTCTTCCCAACCCTGAGCCACATTTATCACCTGAAACTTAGAGTGTCACTGCTCTACCTATCGCCACAAAGATTCCTCTTCGGCCTCAGTTCAATTTCCAATCTCCAGGAGCAGCTCTCTGCTTTCCTTCCTCTTCTCCCTGTCTTTTTTCCCTTCCAAAAATAAAACCACAGAACACCTCAGAGGTAAAGATTGAGGTCAACAAGCACAGAGCAGTACATGATCGATTGGAATATCTAACATCTATGGTCAAGTTAATGCCCTAACAAGGTTAGGCACCTTAATAGTTTTCCCCCAGAGCAAAGGAATAGTCTCCTCCAAAGGTGAAGAAAGAAGTCTCCACTTCTGGGTACAAAACAACCTGCAACTCATAAATGATACCTTCCTCACTTCTACTCACCCAAGTTTCAGAAATCATAAGGCCCAGGCCCAGCTAAGTCACCTTGAGCACAAGGGAAACTGCTACCCAGAAGGAAAAAGGTAGCTGTTTTCCCATTAACCCAATAAACTCCCAATAATGTATCAGATTGGTAAAGGCATGAAGGGTCTAAACTCTTAAGGCCAATCAATGTCAATGCATGAAATGTCTGGAATTAGAAAACTCTGGGTAGTTTAATATGAATCTGATAGAAAATGGGAAGGACAGGGGATGAGAGAGAGCCTTCAAAAAGAGATTGTAGACAGAAATTGTGTAAAAGACAAACTCTGGCCTATCAGTGAAACTGTAAACTTCTTTGACTTTCTAAAATCACCCGTAAGTTAATATCATCAACAAACTCTGAAAACATTTTCATAAATATAACTGACACAAGATTACAAACCTTAATAAATAAAATCACAGACTGGAAAAAGTAATAAGCTCCCATCAGAAAACCGGGCAGAAGTTATAAACATAAATTAGCAAAAGAGGAAATGAAAACTTGAAAAATTATTAAAAGAATAGGATAAAAGCTTCATCTGGCACATTAGCAAAAAAATGTAAAGTAAAACAATAATTGCATGCCACTTTGTGCCAAGCAAAGTTTGTTTGTGATCACAGAGGCTCCCAAATGGCATGCTCATTAGACTAGAATTTATTCTGTGTGTAACATGAAGACATTGAAAGATATTTCAGCGCAAGAGTAACATCATCTCGATCACCCTCACCCCTTCTTTTTTTTTTTTTTTTAAAGAAAAGGAAGATTAATTAGTCAATGTATAGGATGAATTAAAGAAGATGAGATTGCCTACCATAATTGTAAAGTTGAGGGAACATATCCAGAAATGGTCTGTGTAGGCAGCCTGTGGGAGATCTAGCTTTGGAAAAACCCGTAGGAAAGGACTGAATTATACACTGACTTCTTCCATCCATTATACTGTCTCTCATTAGAACTTGCTGCCTCATAAGGGATGCTATTGTGCCACGAGACTCTATGTCAAATGGTATCACACAAGAACAGCCAGTAACTCATTTTCACATTGAATAGAGGTGTCCTTTTAAAGAAATTTTGTCCTTCTACAAATATAAGGAAGCATCAGGCTCAAGATAAGAGGACTTCCATTTTCAAAAAAGTGCTGTTTTTTTTTTCTCATTGCCTGTGAAACATGAGGAACAATTTTATCAGCCTCTGTAAAATGACTATGCTATCCATTTTTAATGGTCCTGCTTTATTGCAAAGATAGCCTACCAAAATGAGACTTCCTTGAGTTTGGCCTTACTCCAAGGACAAAGGGTTTTCTGATACATATTTTTAAGAATATTGCGAACTTCTTAGAAGATGCCTTTCCCTAAGTGAACATAAATATTGTTTTCTTCTTTCAAAGAAATTACTAAATAGCAATTCTGTTTAATTGGCAATAACATTGAGCAAAAAAACATTTTTCCTGTCCAGATTTCCTTCTGTTTACTTCCTACATTTTAATGATGTTCCCTAGAGCTCACTAAGGACATGGTGGTGCAATGATGGTTTACCCTTTCCCCAACTAAGGCATGCTGTCATCCTGGCCATCAGTGTACTCAGGTGACTATAGAATTAATTAATTGTTTTTTCTTACTTATTACCATTGCATGGAGGTATTTTTCAGAGCCCTTCCAGGCAGCGCTCTAGGTACCAGGAAACAGAATATTTGGGTTAGAGTAACTTTCTCTTTCTCATTGTGAGTAGGTGCTTTGGGCCTTGATGATTCCAGCTCTCCTTAGCAGTATCCTTCACAGAAATGGAGGGAAAAAAAGTTCAGAGATTGGGAAGCCTTGTGTGTTTCAAGATGTGTAGATAGTAGTAGCATGTGGGAATGAAGGAGTGGAATAAATATGGAATAGGAAATTAGGAAACCTAGATTCTAGACTCAGCTCTGCCACTAATTAGACATGTGACCTCTGGCAACACTTTCATTCTCACAAGATCTGACTTTTCTCATTTGTAATGTGAGGAAATTGAGCTAAGGTCATTTCTAGCTATGACCTTTTATGATTGTTTCTCCTACCCCACTGTAGGATGATGCCACTGCACCCCAGCCTGGGTGACAGAGCAAGACCCTGTCTCAAAAACAAAAAAATAGAAAAAAGAACCCAAGTATGTCCTAAAATAATGCCTTTCAGATGTAACTTCTTATCACCTGTATTCTCGGTGCAAAAGTTATAAACAGTGTTAACTCTAAGATCTTCCAACGTGGTTGTATCCTTTCATTTCACCCTTGACCCCGCAAAGTGGGCCAGGCTAACTGCACAAGGAATTACCTGGAATATTTTCAGGCTCTCACTGTCCTGCCTGACTTTCCCATCTGGTTCAATGTCTCCTTACTCAGCTGTCTCATTGCATTTGTATCTGCTTAGCCAGCTTCCAGCTGATTGGCAGGTTATGATTCTGGGCTTTGGCATCATTCTCCTGCCTTCCTGATTGTAGGTCTTCACCCTTGGCCAGATACTGGACGCATGTACCAAGACTTAGGACTTCCCCTTGGTATGTTATCACTCAGACATGAGGTCTCTGGCTTGGGCTAATTAGGGTAATGGTGGTCAGGAGTGGGCATAGAACCCAAACAAAGACATTTAAACTATGTTCTAACTTCCCCTACTTGTCTTCATTTGTTGAAAAAGATAACGACGTTTTGGACACAAATGTAAATCTACAAAAACTTTTAAATTAGCTTGTTAGTAGTACTACCACCACTGATGGCTAGTTAATTGAAATAAATAACAATTTTCTATGCTTCTATTTTTCTAGGTGACAAGCCAGCAGAACATATCATCAGAATCAGGTACCCCATCAGAATTGGGTACTTAAGCATTAGTAGCCAAAAGGGATTACTGGCTGATGGTTAACAAAGCTTTTGTGGGAGACTTTTCTGAGGTGAAGGAAGGGTTAACCTGAGTCACCTTCAGACCTGGGAGAAATAGATCCACTGAGCCAAATGCGCACCTAGATTTGGATTTTGAAAAAAAAAAATGATAGGAACAAGCAAACTAGCCAAACACTCAAGAATCCCTGATTGGGTGGTCTTTTCTGAGAAACACATCAGAACGAAGGTTAATTGGAAAGACAGTTTGACAAACACAACCCAGGCTTGCAGAGAGCAGTCTTACCTTCTGCACAGCAAGGCACAGATCAGCACAGTGGCCAGAGCCTGGACTTTGGAGCCGGACAGTCCTGAGTTGAAATCCTGGCTCCTGCATTTACCTGCTGTGTGTACAAATGACAAAATCTTTCTCAGTTTCAATTTTCTTCAAATGTAAAATAGAGATTATCTTAGAGGTTATTCTACTGATTAAAGGCAATGCATATAAATCTCTTGCTCAATAAAGGATTGCTCTTATTTCAGTGAAAGAAGGTCAAATTCCAGTGACTCTCATAGTTGGCAGGCTCGTTATCCGGTTGTGATGGGTAATATACATATACGCCTGGATTTGAAAGCACAGGTCAGGATGATTTGTGATTGCCAACGTGTTCCACAGAGGCCTCTTTCCAGACTTCCCTTCATTTTGCCAAGTCGAAATAAATAAATGCTGTGATGGAAACTGTCACTTGTCACATTTCCAGCACCCAGGCCTCTCCCTAATCTCTCTGTTCCTCTCCTAGCAGAGCTGCCAGGGAAGGTGAATGGAGAGTTCAGACAACAAAGGACCACAGCTTTGGCGTCACTCCTCTGCCCATTCAAAGAGATGTGCCTGACGCTCATAACTGGCTCGGAAGAATAGGCTAGAGGCACCCAGATAGAATAACAGTAAAAGATCTCTGTACACTTCAGTTTGAAGTAAAGGTTATATGTTTGTATGATAAAATATTACCACTTTAGTGCAATCACAGTCATAATTAATCACAGTTTTTGTCTGTAATGCTGCAGTGTTAGTGGGAAGGGAGTCCTGGGAAAAGGCTCTGGGCTTCTCAAATTCATCTCGATGGAAGGTGCAGAAGAAGTTCTGGGTGTCACTGCTGACGTGGGTTCTCACTTCCTTACCACATGGCTCTCATTTCCTTATTTAATACCCAACTTCTTTCAAAATGTGAGTTTGCCTCCCATGAGTGATCATCAGAGAGACAGTAATTTCGGGAGGTCAGGCCAGAAATAAGAAGCAGTTCCATTTTCACTCTGATTCTTCTTTTGGTCAGTGTTGTGTGAGTAGTCTGTTCATTCAGTGCCTCAGCTGCCTCAAATCAAGGGACAGAGATAATTAGAATTACTGTCCACAGACATTATCATCATTCAGTAGTATTTACCATCAATTCACCACTGCATGATGCCAAATCAATGAAAATAGGTAGAATAATTGCCCGTGAGCAAAGTCTGTTTGAGCCATGGACAATTGCACAGATCCCTCCAGACTCTTGTGCAGATCCCTGAACAGAAGCTTGGTAGGCTATTAATTTGCAACAAAGACAAATTATATGGATGAAAACACAAGAAAGTTGATAACATTCTAAAAGTTATTTAATTACAGCATACACATATCTATCTCCTTACCTTTAAGGTCTTCAGAAAAGGAAAGTGGGAGGCACTCTACCATATGGATCAGTGGTATGGGATAATGTGAAATATTCATACATACAGTATGTTTGACCTTTGTCCCCAGTTCCTGTCACACTTGGAATTTCTGGAGTGACAGGAATGTCTTTCATTATTCATAATGAGCCCCTTTGATCACACCTGAGTTTATGCTAATGAGGTGACCTAGGGTGGGGCCCATGAATTGTTTCAAGGTGGGGCCAGGTGACCCACTATGCTTGGTGTATGTGGAAGAACCACCACACATCTGGTCACAGAAATGTTCTGTATGTGAATAGAAAGAGAACAACTGTTTTTTCCTTTTACAAGTGGCTTCTAGATACTTTGTTTTTCATGAATCAGTTAAATGTAAAAACAAAAATTGGAGGGACTTTTATAAGGTTGCCAACATTTAATTTTGTCAAATAAGAAAATCAATAAAGGGAGTTACTAGAAACTATGGAAATCATTCCATGAAGAAAGACAACTGAACACCAAAATGATAGAGTGAATATATTTCCAGAATCAAGAATGATCTTTCAGGTCAGGTGAGGTGTCTCACGCCTGTAATCCTGGGAGGCCGAGGTGGGGGGATCACTTAAGTCCAGGAGTTGGAGACCAGCCTGAGCAAGAACAAGACCCTGTCTCTCTAAAAAAAAAAGGTCTTTCAATTTAATAATAGTGGCTAACATTTACTGAACACTGAATATATACAGGGTGCTGTTCTAAGTTATTTGAATGTGCTATTTTACTCACACAACCTTGTGAGATGTATACTGTTATTCTTCCCATTTTACAGATGAAGACATTGAGGTACAAAGAGGTAAAGTTCAAAGTAATACAGTAATGGCAGAGTTCAGATTTATTTATCCACAGTCTGTGGTTTTAGAAACTCTGTGATAAGCTGTAATAAAACCTTACATATAATACATTTAGCTTCACTAAATAAAATGGTTACTGTTTTAGTATGTTCAGACAGACTACTATTAACAAACTACCGCAGACTGGGTGGCGTATAAACAATAAAAATTTATTTCTCACAGGTCTGGAGGCTGGGAGGGCCAAGGTCAAGTTGCCAGTGGATTCTGGGTCTGGTGAGGGCCCGTTTCTTGGCTCATGGAGTATTGTCTTCTTGCCATGTCCTCACATGGTGAAAGGGATAAGGGATCTCTCAGGCTTCTTTTATAAGTCACTAATCCTATTCTTGAGGGCTCTGGCCCCATGATTTAATCACCCCCTAATACTGTCACCTTGGGGGTTAGAATTTTAACTTATGAATTTGGTGGGGGGAACAAACATTCAGATCACAGCGGTTACATAACTTATTTTTCTCATTTTGACCCATCAACCAGTGAAAAAGTGGTCACAGACCTGTACCAGTCCAAAAATCAGGGTCCCTCCTAAAGAAGAGGCAAGAGGTAGGCCTGGACCTCAAATTTAGACTCTTGATGTTATCTTTAAATATTGTTATACATACAGACATTGAGAAAAACCGCCTGGTTTAAGAGACAAAAGAAGTCATTTATCAGGCTGCTTCTGGCATCCTATTATCAGACATACCACCCATGGTGCACTGTGAATTGATTTTTTCCGAGTAAAGTTTATAATTATCTTGCAGAAAACACCATTCTACTGGCACTGGAACCACACTGTGAGGGAGAGAGTACTTCTTTCCCGTTCTTTACCGTTCCATAGAGGGGATGGACCATATACTTCTTTCCCCAGAAGGGAAAGGCATGCCAGGACCCATTTTATCTTCTGCCCTGTCACTCTCCCCTCTTACCGGGAGATGGGATAACTCACCTCACTGGGGAAGTGGCTTGGCTCTGTGCCTTTTGAGTTTATCTTTCAGAGTCAGTCTGTTTCCGGGATGCCTACATCTTCTGCTCTTCCCTGTGGTTTGCCTTCTGAGGCAGGTGCACCCATAAGACAGGCAAATGCAATTTGGGCAGAGGTGTTAGTAAACCCCTTTCATTTCATGTCTAAAGTCACATTATCCAAGCAATAATTATAACGTTATCTGTCATAACGTTAACATGTTGGTATTTATTTTTCTGTCTCCTGTATTTTATTTCTGATTTGGTTGCTAATTTTGGAAAGGAAGAAAGGAGCTGTTCTTTATTTAATCCCTAAACTCCAAAACTGTCACACCATACAGTTGTGAGATGGACCTTGGAAGGGACCTTAAGAGGTCATCTGGGCTGGGTGCAGTGGCTCACGCCTGTAATCCTAGCACTCTGAGAGGCCAGGGTGGGAGGATTGCTCAAGGCCAGGAGTTTGAGATCAGCCTGAGCAAGAATGAGACCCCGTCTCTACTAAAAATAGAAACAAATTAATTGGACAACTAAAAATATATAGAAAAAATTAGCTGGGCATGGTGGTGCATGCCTGTAGTTCCAGCTACTCGGGAGGCTGAGGCAGGAGGATTGCTTGAGCCCAGGAGTTTGAGGTTGCTGTGAGCTAGGCTGACGCCATGGCACTGTAGCCTGGGCAACACAGTGAAACTCTGTCTCAAAAAAAAAGGTCATCTGGAACCATGTCTAAGCTATACCTCTTCAGAATAATCAGTCTTTACATTTTTCTTAGCAATTGCTATGTGATAGGCACCAGACCACAAGCCTTCCACATGAATGAACTCAATTCCTACAGTAATCCTATAAGATAGGTATTATTGTACCACTTTACTAATTAGAAACTTGAGGCTTGGAGAGGTTAAATAATATACCCAACATTACAGAATGATTCAGTAGCAGAGCTTCATTGAGGGGTGAACAAGATAAACCCAATCCCAGCTCTGTATGGATAAGACAGACGTTAAACAATTAACCAAATCAATAATTGATGACAGCTGTAATGAGTGGCAGACACGTGCAGAGCCAATGCATAACCTCTATTCTGAGGGGTCAAGGAAAACATTCTTCCCTGACACAGTGACATTCAATTGTGGCCTTCCACAGTGCATAGGCGTCGGCAAGGCAAAGGGTTGGGTGGGATGAGAGTAAGGGTGAGGAGTGGGCCGTATTCCAGGAAGACGGTACAACAGCTGGGAGGGTCCAAGGTGGGAAGGGGCATGGCAGTCCACGGAAGTGAAAGAAAGCCCAGCAGGCCGGCTGCAAAGAAGATGAGGGAGGAGGTGGCACCATGTGAGGCTGGAAAGCCAGGGTGGGGTCATGATAGGGGCTTTGTACGCCAAGCTAAGAATTTTGGGCCTTATCATAGGAGCAGTGCAATGCCATTGAAAGATTTAATAAAGGCAATGGTAATTGTGCCCATTGCTCTTTGTATTCTCCCCTATTTGCTCAGCTTTGAATTCTGACTACATTAGAGAGAAATTTTCTCTTAAGTTGCTAATCTCTCTTTAATACCTTGTGGATTTTTAGGAACTACTAATCTTCTTCTTAATAAGGGACAGGGCATGTGAAGACTATTCAATGGTTCTTACCTGAAAATCTTTTAAACATTCTGCTGCAAGGCCACACTCAAGACAAATTAAATCAGAATCTCTAGGTATGGGAGCAAAGAATCGGTATTTTTTAGACACAGTAACCTCTGCAATTCGATTTAACAAATATTTATTGAATCTTTACTGATCCCAAATCCAGGCACTGTGTTAGATGTTGCGCATACAAACATGAATAAGTGTGAACAGCTGCTACAGCTACTTCAAAAGGCAAGCGAAGCTGAGGCAGTCCCAGGAATCAGGAGATAATTAAAAGAATCCTTGAAGTTAAAGTCAATGAAAATAATAAATGGTGGGGTTGCACATCCACAGTGTGTCACCTGGTCTATTTGCAGCATCGCCACCTGGAAGGAAACCCCATATACCAGGAACCCCAAGCCCAGAAAGGTGGATGCTCATTCTGGTGTCGTGTGTGAGGATTCAGAACAATCGAGGCAGCCTGCTGCTTGCTTGCCTCTGGAAAAAATACATTTGTTGGATGAGTTTCACTCAGGCATGAGTTATAGTGCTATTGGCTGTGAGCTCTGTGTTAATGAATCAACGAAGCAGTATATTCAGAAAAAGGAAGAGAAAATTTGCCAATCTGTACATGAGGTTGTCCCAGAAAGTACTAAAGTATTAATAACATCTATAGTGTGTGATGAAGCTATGGAAAGGATAAAGATGAAAGGGGGGACCGAATTTGTGAATTCATGAGATGATAAGCATGTAGGCAGCATTGTTGAGAGGCTGAAAGCCAAAGACATTTATGGTCATCGTGTCCAGGGTCAGGAAAACATTAAACCTTTCTTGGCTAGTGTTTAAGTATAAAAAATGGCATATAATTAATTGTAAAAATATATATTAAAGAAAGTTTCTTTAAATAGAAACACACACGAAACAAGGTTATGTATTGACTGGTTGATGAAAATGTGATCTGAAGCTTATGGGAATCTAACACCTTATTTCCCTTAGGAGCAATGGCTCAGTATTCACTAATACAATGTTTGTGGCAACTTTATAGAACATAGCTACCACGAGTAATGATTTTTCCAAAATTATGCCTCAATCACTACTATCTAAGCCCAGAACATTCTTATCATCCCCAAAAGAAACCTGTATCCCTTAGCAGTCACTTTCCATTTTCCTCTTACTCCTAACTCCTTGTAACAACCACTATCTATTTTCTGTCTCTATTGGTTTGCCTCTTCTGGACATTTCACATAAATAGAATCATACAATGTGTGGCCTTTTATGTCTTGGTCCTTTCACTTAGCATGACGTTTTCAAGGTTCATCCATGTGGCATAAATCAGTACTTCATTCCTTTTTTGGCTGAATGATATTTTACTGCATGAATGTAGGAAATTTTGTTTATCCATTCATCAGTTGTTGGACATTTGGGTTGTTTACACTTTTTGTTATTATATATAATGTTGCTATGACCATTTCTACACAAGTTTTTGTGTGGACATGTTTTCATTTCTCTTGGGTGCATACGTAGAGGTGGAATGGCTGTTTCATATGATAACTCTATTTTGAGGAGCTGCCAAACTGTTTTTCTAAGTGGCTGTATCATTTTTTTCAATCCCAATTAGAGTTCTAATTTCTACGCATCCTTGTCAACACTTGTTATTGTCTTTCGGATTATAGCCATCCAGGCAGGTGTGAAATGGTACCTCACTGTGGTTTTGATTTGCATTGCATTCCCTAATGACTCATGATGTTGAGCATCTTTTCATGTGTTTCTTGGCCACTTGCATGTCTTCTTTGGAGAAATACTTATTCAAATCCTTTTCTCATTTTAACAATTGAGATATTTGTCTTTTTTTTGTCAAGTGTAAGAGTTCTTTACATATTTTGGATACAAGTATCCTATCAGATATATGATTAGCAAATATTTTCTTCCATTCTGAGGGTTGTATTTTTAATTTTTTTATGGCTGAATAGACTTTTGATCCTGATGCCAAAGTTTCACTGGTTCAGCTTGTACAGGGGCCCACTTCCCACTTTACAGATGATGGGGTGACATTGGCACTTGTTCCCTGTGTAACCATGTGAAGTAGGAGGAAGGGGAATTCTGAGAAAGGGGGCTGGGGCCGGGCGTGGTGGCTTACGCCTGTAATCCTAGCACTCTGGGAGGCGGAGGTGGGAGGATCACTCAAGGTCAGGAGTTCCAAACCAACCTGAGCAAGAATGAGCCCCCCGTCTCTACTGTAAATAGAAAGAAATTAATTGGCCAACTAAAAACATATATAGAAAAAATTAGCCGGGCATGGTGACCCGTGCCTGTAGTCCCAGCTACCTGAGAGGCTGAGGCAGAAGGATTGCTTGAGCCCAGGAGTTTGAGGTTGCTGTGAGCTAGGTTGACGCCACGGCACTCACTCTGTCTCAAAAAAAAAAAAAAAAAAAAAAAAATGAACAGAAAGAATGTAATGAAAACAAAAATAAAAAAATATTAAAGAACAGAAATAATAAAATCTAAACTTTTTTTCTTGAGACAGAGGCTCACTTTGTCCTCAACTCCCGGGCTCAAGCAATCCTCCTGAGTCAGCCTCCTGAGTAGCTGGGACTAAAGGCATGCGCCATCATGCCTGGCTAATTTTTTCTATTTTTAGTAGAGACGGGGTCTTGCTCTTGCTCAGAATGGTCTCAAACTACTGAGCTCAAGCGATCCTCCCACCTTGGTCTCCGAGAGTGCTAGGATTACAGGCATGAGCCACTGCATGGGCCAAAACCTAACATTTAAATACAGAACTATCTGGCATGATTTATTAAGAATAAAAGAGAAAAAGCATCAACAAGCAATATTCAGAATGCAAAAGGAGAGCTCACTACAGAAACAATACAGTTTTTAATAATAAAATAGTATAAAAATGCTATACAAATATAGTCAAAAACTTATAGAAAATGGAAAATTCCCTAGAAAACTGTGACTTTTCTAAACTTTCAAAGTAGAAAAATCTGAATATACATCTAATTATTAAAGAAATCAAATCAGTAATTAAAAGTATCCTCCCCTAAATTTTACCGGGTCCAGATGGCTTTTGTGTGTTCCACCAATAGTCAAGGAACTGAGAACCCCATCTTAAGCTGTTCCAGAAAATAGAAAAAGATGGACTGGGTTGCCATTTATTTTATGAGGGTAATATAATCAATATCAAAAACAGTAGAGAAAAATGTTTTAAAAATATATGCTGCTATTATGTTTGTATTTATGTGGTAAGGGAAACCCCCATCTATTACTTGGCGCATCAGCCACCTGCGACCCCCACCACTCACAGAAGACCCGCATCAGCATAATACTAACCTATTACCTGGCGCATCAACTGCCCTATTACTTGGCGGGCATTAGCCACCTGAGACCCCCACCCCTGGGACAACCCCAACTTAATAAAAGTGGGAAAAATCAGGTAGACAGGCTCAGAATTTGGTGGCAAGATCCCTCTGAGTCCGCAGGTGAATAAACTGACTCTCTGACTCTCTGTGTGCCACTTGGTTTGTCCTCAGTTACCCGCTGTAACACTTGCTGTAAGAATGTCCCCCTAAAATTCATATGTTGAAACCTAATCCCCAGTGTAATGTTATTTGGAGGTGGCCTTTGGGAAGTGACATTAGATCAAAGGGAGGGGCCCTCATGAATGTGATTTGTGCCCTTATAAAAGACTCCAAAAGAGAAGACTACAGAAAGGACCTTTGTCTCTTCCACCATGTGAGGACATGGCAAGAAGATGGCCATCTATGAACCCAATTCAGAACTCAGCTGAATTACGTTTGTGTTCTAGTGTTTTATGGAAGGTAGAATTTGTGAGCAATGAAATTGGGTATTTGGCTGAGGAAATCTCTAAGTAAAAGTGTTAAAGGAATGGCCTGGCACCTCTTGACTGCTTATGGTAAAATTCAAGAAGAGAGAAATGACTTCAAGATGGAACTGTTAGGACAACAGGGCAAGACCTTAAAGATCTGGAAAATTATCAGTCTATCCATATTGAAAAGAATTAGCAAGCTGTTTGGGGGAGAAAGCTAAGGGTGTGGCCAAGCTCCTTTGATAAGGAGATTAGTGGGGATCAGCCATTCTCCCCAGAAGCCTGGAAATATTCTAGGAGACAAAGGAAGAATGACCCTGAGGCAATTCAGAGACTGTCAGAGCTGCTACTGTCATCCCCCAGCCCAGAGGGCAAGGAGCCAGATCAAAGTGGGGGAGGGGGTCTCCAGGTCAGGCAGACCAGGAACCTGGAAGATGACCCTCACCAGATACCAAATCGGCCAGTGGCTCGGAAAAATGAATTTCTGTCTTCATAAGACACCAGTCTATGGTGTTCTGTTCTAACAGCCTGAATGGACTGAGACATAGGCCAGTCTCACTTAGGAACACAAAGAGCTCCCAGACAAAATACCAACTAGTAGCAGCCAGCAACATGCAACATAACCAATTTGGTTTTATCCCAGGAATGCAAGCAAGAGTTACAGATGGAAACAAAATCTATTAATGGAGTTTATCATGTATGTAACAGCTTAAAGGAGAAAAAAACTTAATGATCAATTCAATAAATACAGAAAAACAACATTCAATATATATTCATGAATTTAAGCAAAAACTTAGCAAAACAGAAGTTCTTCACCCTAATAAACAGTAATATGGTAACAGAGACAGACTAGATGCTGCCCAATCCCATTTCCTCTTCTTGGGCACAGAGGAAGATCACATGTCCCATCCCCTTGGTAGCTGCATTGGAACAACGTGTCTAGCCAATGAATATGGACACATGGATGTATACCACTGCCGGGTTTGGCCACAACCCCCCCACACACAGTCACCCACTCCCTCTCTCTCCCACAGAGACTCTGGAAGCCATGTGTGGAAGACAGCAGCAGCACCAAATGAAGGCTCCTGGATCCCTGCCTGAGTCACCACTTGAAGGGGAAAGGCCAATAGACACCTGACCCACATCAGGCTATGAAATGAGCAAAAAATATTTATTTTGTTAAGCCACATTTCATACATGTGTGGGTCTGTTCCTGGATTCTCTGCTTTGTCCATTGGATTGTGTCTCTCCCTCTGCCAGTAGAACACTGCCTTGGATGCTGTAACTTTATAAAAATGTTTGGTACCTGACAGGGCGAGTGCAGGACCAATCCAGTGAAGAACTCCTCCAAGACATGGCAGTTTCTCATTTCTTAACCCTAGGCTTAGTCAGTGCACAACAGTCACTCGTTGAGTGAATAAATGAAGCCAAAAGAGGAAGTCAGAAAGACCAAAGGAAGAAGCAGACAAGGAGAGAAAAAGGGCCAGGCATGGTGGCTCACGCCTGTAATCCTAGCACTCTAGGAGGCCGAGGCAGGAGGATCACTCAAGGTCAGGAGTTGGAGACCAGCCTGAGCAAGAGCGAGACTCCCTCTCTACTAAAAATAGAAAGAAATTAATTGGCCAACTAAAAATATATAGAAAAAATTAGCCAGGCATGGTGGCACATGCCTGTAGTCCCAGCTACTCGGGAAGCTGAGACAGGAGGATCGCCTGAGCCCAGGAGTTTGAGGTTGCTGTCAGCTAGACTGACGCCATGGCACTCTAGCCTGGGCAACAGAGTGAGAATCTGTCTCAAAAAAAAAAAAAAAGAAAAAGAAAAAAAAGAAATCCTGTTGTTCTTCCAGCCACTGAGAATATGCTATAGTTAAATTCCAGCATACCCTTTATTCTGATGCCACAGTTGGTAAAATGTGAAATAATGTACCTCTAGGAGCCCACAGATGTGGTTTGCTGCTGTCCCCTGGAGGACAGCCTCTGACAGCAGCAGGAGCAGCCCTCACTGCGCTTCAGGCACGGCCAGTCCCAGGGCTCCTGGGCGAGGGACTCAAGGGCTTTGCAGAGGTGCTTCCAGGCCCCCTTGGTGGCAGGCATGACAAACTCCCCCAATGAGTTATCTGCCGGGGCTGTACATGAGTCTGAAGTCCTCGGCTGGTGTGTGGTGTCCCTAGAGTGGGAGCTGCGGGGGCAGCAGCTTCTGCGCCCAGCCAGTGAGGACTGTTGGGTGGGTCCACTGGGGTCTGACTGTACTCCACAGAGTCTCCAAGTAGCCTAGAGCTCCCAGGTGAGGGGTGGGAGGTAGGTGTGGCAGGCATACCTGGCCCCGGTGAAGGATCTGTTCCCTAGGCCTAGGTGCTGTGGAGGCTCACCCCTGCACACCTCCTACTTACCCAGGCAGCACTCACCAAGGAGGCTGCTGCCCCTGAGTGCAACAGGCTGTGCAAGGGACATGTGGCAGGGATGGACCCAGGCTGCTACACAGGCTGCAGGGGCTCTGTGCTGAGCCTGCCCCAGGAGGGCAGGGCCCTGTCAGAAGGCCAAGAGGGCAGATAGAACATGAGGGCCCTGGAGGGGCTGCCCACAGCAGGAGAGTCAGACAATAGCTTTATTGTGGGAAGGGGACCCAAAAGTCCCACAGACACAGACACACAGAGAGAGCTGCTGTAAATAGGGACTTGCACAGACATCCAGGGTAAGTGCGGAGGACGAAGGAACCAGGAACCATCACCTATGACTATCGTCCCCTCCTCCCTGCCATGGGCCAGAGCTGCAGGCTCAGGAGTGCAGGAAGCGGTTGAAGGCGTTGTAGGCAGACTCCAGGTCGAAGAGCATCTGGCGCACCTGTGAGTCATCCAGCTCATCAGACGCTGACATGCCGCTCAGGGTCTGCAGCCTGGGGGAGCACAGCATCACAGGGGTGTGGATGTGTGGA
Organism: Lepilemur ruficaudatus; assembly: GCA_963574885.1. NCBI lineage: Eukaryota > Metazoa > Chordata > Mammalia > Primates > Lepilemuridae > Lepilemur > Lepilemur ruficaudatus. Next base: position 92,355 of record CAUYRT010009812.1, on the reverse strand, counting down.
AGGGCCTCAGTGGTGCCGCAGGTGGCTCTACCTGGCCAGGTGGGATACTTACCACTGGCTAACTGTCTGGCGGCCCTCGAAGTCAGGGGGCAGGTGGCTCATGCGGTGCATAGTCTCCATCAGCTCCCGCAAGTCAGGCTGGATCTGCAGACATGAGCACACAGCGCTGGGACCCCACAGCCCACGCTGCCCTCTTCCACCTATGGCCCCCTCCCTGCTGATCCCTGTACCTCATCCATGGCACGGATCTCCAGGCGCAGTTTGTCCATGACTGTGATGAAGAGCTGGGGAGGAGTGTGTGTGTGAGGCCTCTCAAGTCCACTGGGGGCGGGGACCAACCTCATGGCTCACAGCTGGCCCTGCAGGGCCAGGCCTGGGTCCCCAACCCCTTCTCAGCCACAGCGGTCTGGCTGCTTGGGCCTCCGTGCTGCATCCCATTTCCAAGCCCTGGGGACCGCACCCTGCATGGGGCCACTGCATTCATGGCCCTGCCTGGGGCCCTTCTGGGGCAAAGGTGTGTGTGGGTGCTGGCTGCCTTGAGAGCTATGCAGGAATTGGGGGAGCCCACACACAACCCCTCCCCCAGGCCAGCATCCTGCCAGAGTGGACCAGGCGCAGCCCTCTCCCAAGAGTCTGCAGGCTGCCCAGGGACCTCAGGGGGCCTGCCTAGATCCTGCCCCCACTATTCCCAGATGAAGGGGCACTCTCCGCCCAACAAGTTAGTGTGCTTTCAGCTCTGGAGGCCCGGGGGACCATGCACACATATGACCAGATGTGGCAGCCTCAGCCCTCCGCACCGAGACAACATCGGCGATGCAGCGGTTGAGATTGCCCTTGTCATCCTTGATGGTGATGGGCCGGTCCTCTTTGATCCTCTCCATTGCCAGTGGGCAGTCCAGCTGTGGGGGATAGACATGGATGCTAGGCCTGGGTGGGCCCCATCCCAATGGCACCCATACCTGTGCCCAACGGCACCCATCCCGTAAGGAACTGGCTCACTTACGCGGAATTTGCGGCAGAATTCGTCTATGGAACTGATTTCTGAGCCCTGAACCTGTCGGAAGGCAGCTTTGTACTGCACCAGGAGCCGAGAGCAGGCAGCAGTGTACCTGGGGAGAGCACCAGCTGCTGCACCCAGCACACCTGCTCTCCCTCAGTGCAGCCAGACACAGAGCAGCTCTCATGGAGGGCTGGGCAACAGGGCAGAGATAGGCCATTGAGGGTTGAGGCTTCCTGTTGGGTTTGCCCAGAGTAGAGCTCTGGACAAGAACAAGAGGAGGGGCCAAGATATGACTGCCACAGGGGTGAGGCCTGGGCCATGTGGGTTGGCCTGGAGCTCAGCACTGGGCAAAGGCCTGGCCACCCAACCCCTGCCCACCCTCTGGACCACAGTGGCCAGCCCTCCATGATGACCCCATCGACAGCTCAGTCCTGTGGGGGGGACCTCTAAGGGACTTGCAACCTCACTGATCAAAGCCCTGCATGTGTCCCGGGTGCTGGGCCTGGCCAGCAATGCTCACAGACTGGATGTCCCCGAGTCCCCTGCTCCACTTCTAAGTTCTTTCCATTATTGAGGCTGTCTGTGCCGAGGAGGGATGACCACATCCCAGGAGCCCATTTGATTTGCACACCATCCTTCACCATCCCTCCAGGACTTCCCGGCTGAGACCCAGAAGCACCCCAGTAATGCTGGGGCCCACAAGTGGGCACCTTACAGCCTGGTCGACCTTGGCTAGGGCCCCACACCCCTCCTCCTACTGCCCACTAAGTACTCAGGCCCCAGAGGGCAGGGACAGGCTCTGAGGACAACAGACTCCCTCACTCATTGGGGGTGACACAGTCCTTGATGTACGCTTTCTCCAGGGCCTGCATCGTCTTCACCACTGCAAACAGCTCCGCCATGTTGTCGTACCTGAGGACAACCTGTCCATCAGACCATGCCCTGAGGCAGGGTGCTGAGGCTCAGAGCCCACATGCCAGTGCCCTTGCCCCGGAGGCACAGCTATGGTGAGACTCTGTGGTAGCGTGCCTCTCTTACCCATCCTGGGCAGATGTCCCTCAGGACCTGTTGCCAGGCTGACCCCATGTCCACCCTGACCCTTGGTGTGGCTGCTCTGGGGAGGCCGGATGGGTGTGGGCATGTGGGTTGGGGGCAGCCTGGGGGCTTGGACTTACTTCTCCCGCTCCCGAGCATTCTTGTACAACTTTACTTCCTGTTGGAGAGAGTGAGCAGTGTGTTGGCTGCAGAGCCCTGGTGAGGGCCATGTGGGTGTTTGCTGTTGGCCAATGCCAGCCAGGTGGGCCTCTGCCACTCACCTCATACAGCTCCGGCTTGTTCCCAGGGGCTGCAACAGAGCAAGCAAAAAGCTGGTAGGCTAGCCACCAAGCTGACCCCAGAGCAGGCTCTGGGCCCAGCCTCCTCTTCAGTTCCTTCCCCAAGGCCTCTCTGTGCTACGTACATCTCAGAGCCCAGAGGGAGTTGGAAGAGAGGGTTCCAACCTCACATCCCTCAGTCTGTGGGAGAGCCTGGGTAGGACATTGCTTTGGGGGGCTGGGGGGATTAGATGCCAGGCCAGGCTCCCCTGTTCCATTGCTGCTGCTTGGTTATATCACCTGTACAGCAAGGTAACCACACCTTGCTCACAGTGCCATGATATAGTGCAAACAAGGCTTGTTATATACTTTATAGCCTTTCTCCTGGGCTTGGTGACACAGGGATGCCCAGGACCCCTGAGGTCTTTGTGCACAGCAGGGCCCTGCCTGCAGGACGTCTCTGGGCTGTCAGTGCTGCTGTGATAAACTGCACCCTGGTCACCCCCCAAGACTGTATGAGAGCAGGATTGGGGTGGGAGACTTATAGACACCCCCACCCCCACCATGTCATCCTGTCAGTCCCTGGGTCCGGCTCAGGCCACACTCACCTCCCATGCCCGGAGTGGCTGGGATCCCGTGAAACATCCTGCAGGCTCTGGTGGCCACGGCACTGGGACCTGGGGAGCAGAGCCAGCACTGGCTCAGTGGTGAACCTTGAAACCCCTAAGTGCTGGCCCTGGGGGTGCAGGCCTCTTGAAAAGCTTCCTCGCCCTCGAGAGCAAGGAAACACAGAGTGTCATGAGGGCTGGCAGGAGGGAGTGAGGTGGTATCGTGCACCCTCAGGACAGCAGAGCAAGGGAGTCAGGCTGGGTTGCCTTGGAGCATGGCAAGACTGGACACTGAGGCAGGCGAAGAGGAGGTAGCTATTGGGCAAACTGGGGAAGGGTGTTTTAGGCACAGGGGACAGTACATTTAATGAGAAGGCTTTTTTTTTTTTTTTTTTTTTTTTAGTCAGAGTCTCACTCTGTTGCCCAGGCTAGAGTTCCGTGGCGTCAGCCTAGCTCACAGCAACCTCAAACTCCTGGGCTCAGGCGATCCTACCGTCTCAGCCTCCTGAGTAGCTAGGACAACCGGCATGTGCCACCAAGCCCGGCTAATTTTTTCTATATATTTTTAATTGGCCAATTGATTTCTTTCTATCTTTAGTAGAGACGGGGTCTCGCTCTTGCTCAGGCTGGTTTCGAACTCCTGACCTTGAGCAATCCTCCCACCTTGGCCTCCCAGAGTGCTAGGATCACAGGCGTGAGCTACCGCGCCCGGCCTAATGAGAAGGCTTTAAGTAGAAATGAACTTGGAAGAACAGACAAGCTGAGAGGCTGGAGCTTTCTGGGGGAGAGGGTGTCATAGGGAATAAGCATAGCATTTTTCCTTTTTTATAAGAGACAGGGTCTTTGTCACCCACGCTGGAATGCAATGGCCCAATCATAGCTCACTGCAGCCTTGATCACAGCTCCCTGGGCTCAAGTGATCCTCTTGCCTCAGCCTCCTGAGTAGCTGGGAGTACAGGTGTGTTCCACCATGCTACTTTGTTTTCACTTTTTTTGTAGAGATGGGGTCTCACTATGTTGCTCAGGCTCAAGCCTCAAGCAGTCCTCCTGTCTTGGCCTCCCTAAGTGCTGAGATTACAAGTGTGAGCCACTACAGCTTATTTTGATGCAGTGTGAGCTACTAGAGGGCTGAAGACAAGCTGGTTGGGGCTCCTAGTTGGGCAGTGGGCTGTGGAGAAAAAACAAAGCAGAGTACCACAGGAAGGTCCTGCCTGGAAACAAAGTTGGCACCAGTGGCTGGGGCCAGTTCTGGATATACTTTTTTTTTTTCGTTTTCTTTTTTTTATCACCTGCTGAAGGTTCTGGATATTCTTTGAAGGTGGAACCACCAGATCTGCTGAAGGATTTGAGATAGGGTTAAGATAAAAAAGGAGTTAAGAATGACATCCTTGGCCAGGCCAGATGGCTCACACCTGTAATCCTAGCACTCTGGGAGGCCAAGGTGGGAAGATCACTTGAGCTCAGGAGTACAAGACTAGCCTGAGCAAGAGTGAGACCCCTTCTCTACTAAAAATAAAAAGACAGAAAAAATCAGCTGGGTGTGGTTGGTGGCACACACCTCTAGTCTGAGGTACTCTGAGTCTGAGGCAGGAGGATTGCTTGAGCCCAGGAGTTTGAGGTTGTTGGGAGCTAGGCTGACACTATGGCACTCTAGCCTGGGCAACGGGGAGGGAAGATAGAATAAAATAAAATAACAAAACCAAAAAGAGTGACATCCTTGCTTTTGGACCAATGGAACCAGGCAGTAAGGTGAACTGAGATGGAGGGCATGAGAGGAGTGGTTCTGACAAGCAGGAGCAGGGTTCATATGGTCTGGGTTTGAGAGGCTCTGCAGACATCCGAGCAGATGGAGAGGGAGCCGGCGCTCCGGGAGAGGCCCAAGCTGGCAGCGCTGAGCCCGCGTGTAACACTGTGGGCGTGGACAGTGCCATGAGGGGATGGAGACGGGACAAATGAAGATAGCAAAGAAAGCAGCCCAGGCTGGAGCCCTGGGGCGTTCCATATGTGGAAGGACCGGGAAATGACAGTGTCACCCACGTTAAGACAGCAACGGGTCTCAGGTAGGGAGGAGCAGCGCCTGAGCCACATTCTCCTGAGGGATAATTCGATGAGGACCCACTGGGCGGGGACACGACTGTCCAGCAGCTTTCAAGGACAGGGAGGGAGTGAGCTGACAGGGGACTGGGAGAAAGGAACTGTCTGTAACCACACAGTGCGGTTCTATTCATAGGCGAAAACGAGCGTCCGGTGGCTACCAGCAAATAACGCAAATAAATCTCACAAAGCGCACAGTGAGCGAGAAGCAAGCGCCTACAGAACGCCCCACCGCGACTCCGCCCTGCCCGCCTCGGTCAGGCCCGGCGCGCCGAGCAGCACGGAGGCCTTTGCCTCGGTGGGCGGCGGCCGAACCGAGGCCCCCTGCGGCAAGCTACGAGCCGCCAGCCACCAGACCCTGCCCGCCCCCCCAGTACCTGGGCGGCGCGGCGGGTCCCGGAGATGGCGCCGAGGGCGGGGCGCTGCCGATCGACGGATCGGCACCCGCTTCCTCCACGTCTACGCCTGCGCGGTCCGGGACCGGCTCCAATCGACAACTCGGCGCTCAGCCCGCAGCCCGTGAGCCTGGCCGACGCCGCCAGGGCTCCCGGCTCCGCCCCCACCCCGTCCGACAGACCCACTCGTCGTCCAGGCAGCCACAGGGACTGAGGCAGCAGTTTCGTTTATTAAGGGCTTGGGGGTAGGTGGGTGGAGACCGGTGGCGCCGCGTCAGAGGCGCCGGAAGAAGAGCTTGGAGCCTCGGTCTAGTGTGCACACGCCAGGGCCGGGCTGGCTGGGCAGCAGCTGGCGCAAGGTGTCCCGGTCCTCGGGGCAGAGGCGTCTGCTGCAGAGCTGCAGCTCCTGCAGCTGCACGGTGGTCTTGTCCCAGAGCTCCAGGCCCAAGGGGCCCTGGAGGGCGCAGCCTGCAGAGGGGCGGAGGGCAGGTCTCAGCCCTGCAGGAGGCAGTGGCGGTCCAGTGCCAACAGCAGGCGCATGGGACTCCAAAGCCTACGTTCTGTTTACTAGCATGGCCCTTGGGAAACGACGCATTTCCTCTGAGGTCCTTGGGCCTAGAGCTAGGTGCTGTGGGCACAGCCCAGCAAAGGCTCCATCACACGCTCTAGGAAGGAGAGTGGGCTCCTCTGTGCAGCCAGTGGCCAGGCAGGAGGAAGGTGGCTCAAATATTGCTGTGTTCCCATCTCCACCACTGACAGCAGTGCCCTGACCTCTGAGTCTATGACTACACCTCAGTCTCCCCATTTTTAAAATGGACATAAAAGCGCTGCTTGCCAATCTGTACATCTTGGGCCTGAGTGGCTCAGGAGGACACTAAGCTCCTGTGCGCTCTGGAACTTGGGGGCTGGGTGAGGGAGTACAGATGCCAGGAACTCAGGAGCCTGGGGAGCAGACCCCAGCTGGGTACAGGTCTCCACCAACCTGCCTTCCTGAAGGAGGCAGCCTAGACCTGTGGGGTGAAAGGGGAGGCACAGGAAGAAGCCAGGGGTTCCCCTCACACACACCTACTTCCAGCCCTTGTCCCCTGTCCCCTGGAGAACCTGGTGTTCTCCTCCCAGACCTCAGTTGGGCATGCCAGGCTCCTGGCTAGCCAATTCATCAGTGTACCTCTCCTGAGGTTGTCCTCCAGACAGCTTAGGTAGGGGACTTCCTGGTGTGGCTGGAGTGAGAACAAACTAAATCAGGCCACAGCCTGGGCCACAGGCCAGGTAAGGGTACGGTCAGAGCAGCCCCCACCAGGAAGTGGGAGGGTCCCTTGGCAGCTTTCCACATCCTGACCTTGAGCTCTCCCTTCCTGCCACAGAGAATGAGGAAGTTCCTGTGGAAGAGGGTCTTACCTGCCATGATCTGCTCTGAAGGTCAGGCTGGACGGGCCAGAGGCAGAGAATCCCCCTCCCTGCCCCATTGTTTTAGAAGCTGGGCTCATGCCCCTTTCCTCTCACGCTGCACACTGCCCCCCAGGCACCAGCCTCAGAGAGCCCAGGCCGGCCTGGCTGCCGGCCTGGTGGCAGTGACAGCTCCTTAGGAGGAGGTACCTAGGCCTCAGGCAGGTCCCTGACAAGGGAGCTCCATGGCTGGCCAGGCATGGCGGGGGTGGCTACCACACCCAGCCCTTACCTGACAGGCCAAGGAAGCTGAAGCCTTGGAGCCGCTTCTGGAGGGTGGACAGGAGCTCCTCCAGGCTGGCGCAGCTGATCTCAGGGTTGGCAGACAGGTCCAGCGAGATGAGTGAGGGGCAGTGAGGGAGACATCTGAGACAATGTGGAAAGTGCAAGGGTTAACTTCCAGAGAGGGCATGCTAACCCTTTCACTAGGAAAAACTGCTGCAGACAAACTCACAGCCCTGGGAGCCACAGGCCAGGCCCATGGTGGCCAGCTCTAGGTCTGCCTGGCTTGTCTTGGGCCGCTCTTGGCAACCCCCGACAGCTGGCCAAGGGTCCAGGATCATGAGAGCAGTAGTCTTTGTGTGGGTTGATGCACAAGGGTAACAAGAAAGGACACACCAGAGGGAAGGTGCTTGAGAGCCACAGGCATGTGGTAAGAACTTAAGGAGGGTGGTGTGCCTGGCAGGGCAGACCTGGAGGCCGGTGGAAGCCGGACGGAGCCAGGTCTTGGGGCACCCTTTCAGAGAGGAGTTGGCACCACTTCTGTGGCCCTTCCCACCTAACCCAGTTCCCCTGGAGTCCTAGGCCTTGAGAGCAGACTCCTCCCCATGCCCTGACAATGGGCAGGAAGGCGGGGGACATTACCTGCTCAGGTCTCTCACAGCCTTGTCACCCAGATGGTTTGCAGACAGGGTCAGGTGGGCCAGAGCACAGCCTTCCTGGACACGAGCAGAGGCCCGAGGGGGCCAAGCCAAGTAGGGCACCTGCCCTCCCTCCCACACAAAGGAGGCCAGGCACCCAAGGAGCCAGAAGGGAGCAGCATCCCATCAATTTGGAGATGAGAAGGGAACACCTCTCTTCCTGGGTGTAAGTCACACTTGGCATGTTGTGATGTGAAAACCACAGGGACCCAGCCCTGTCTGCAAGACTCCTCCCCCCCAGGAGAGGGCACTAGGTGTGAGGGCAGGGCTGGGTGTGCCCCTTGGGCTGGGACACAGCTTAAGGCACACAGCTGTACAGAAAGCATCCCACAGCTTCCCCACCCTCCCTCCTGGCCCCCACAGGGCCTCAGCTTGGGGACCCTTTGACCTATGGCCCCCAAGGCTTAGTGTTCTGGCTTGGTGGCTCCTCCCTGACCTCTTACCTTGGTCAGGTATCTGACCACGGGCTCCACAAGGCCTGAGTCGCTCTTGCCAGCTGCCACGGAACTGAGCTCCAGGTGTAGGAGGGCACAGGCAGGCAGGCTCTGCAGGGCCCGGGCCAGGGCAGGGCCCCCCAGGGCATTATAGGACAGGGACAGGGTCTTCAGGTGCTTAGCATCTGTACCAGGCCAGAACCTGTCAGCCCCATGTGGCCACCAACCTGTCTCCAACCATAGTTCTGGGCCTAGACCCATAAGATCCTTTTGGGGAAACCATTATCCCTAAGTTTTTATGGGTAGGGCAAGAGGTATGGGGGCAAAGGCTCTCACTCGAGTTCTCCCAGCAGGGAAGGGGCAGGGCTGGACTCCTGAGCCCAACCCCTCCCTACCATTTCTGGGTCCCCATCCACTCCCACCCACCCCAGATGGTCCTGGGCCAGGGTATCTGCATGAGGGGGCGCTGCTGCTCCAACAAAACACTCGGAGTCGGTGAGCAAGGGGCTGGGGGAGCACAAGCCCTACAGTGTGTCCTAGGGGACAGCCCAGGCAAGGTAGGCACCAGATGCCTATCAATCCAGGCAGACCCAGATACACACATGCATCTATGTGCTGCCAGAAGCCGGTCCTTCCTGCACAGCCAGACCTAGCATCCCAGGCCCCTTTTGCTTAAGGTCCTCTGAGTCCCTCAACACACTGGGGTCGGGGGGTAGATGAGGGAGTACCTGGTCAGCTCACCTTGGAAGGCACTACTCAGAGCTGCCTGGTGGCTCAGGAAGAAGCTGGGGCTGAAGGCACAAGCCTGCAGGCGCAGAGTGCTGAGCAAGGGGCAGGCCAGCAGAAGGGAGGCCAAGGCCTGGCCACAGCTATCCCCCAGGGGGTTCATGCTTAAGTCAAGCTCCTCTAAGTTCTATGGAAGACATGGGCCGCACACTGAACCCCCAGAATCCCCAGGGGCCCAGCTCCCCCTCAGAGGCTGGCTATGCTGGGGGCCCCTCCCACCTTGGCCCCCCACATATCTGGCCTATTGCAGAACCAGGCACTGGCCAGCTCTAACCTCTCCAGCCTGCCCAGGGACTGGCTGAATGGGAAAACTGGCTGACACCCCACTGTTCCCTGTGCCTCTACCTGCAAGGTGGCCTGGCCTGGGAGGCCCATGGCAAGCTGGCGCAGGCCTTCGGGGCCCAGGTGGTTGGAGGAGAGGTCGAGGAGGACTAGGCTGGGCATAGTGCCCAGGGTGGCCAGCAGCTCAGCGGCACATCCATCCCCCAGCCGGTTCCCTGCCAGGCGCAGCTCCCGGAGTGTTGTGTGTAGTTTGAGGGCCCGCAGCAGGGGTGTGAGCTGGGCCTGATGCAGGGCCAGGGAGCAGGCACTGAACGTGGGGCCCAAGCCCTGGCGCTCCACAGCCTGTAGCACCTGTGGGTGCTCACCTGAGTGGGAGGGACATGGTGTCATGGGGCCAGAGCCTGCCCTTTCTGTCCACTGAATCCTAGGGGGTAAACCAAAGGCCCCTTTTCACTAGCCTACGGGGTGCCAAGCAGAGGCCCTATAGAGCCCACTCTTACAAGCCTGTGGACCGAGGTGGGTCCGTGGGGCCCTGACCTCCACCAATCCCCATGATGAGCTTCCCTGGCAGCTCCCAGCCATTAGACTGTTCCCTGGAGCCTGGCTGCTGTGGCTCTGGTCACTTTACACCAACCCACCCAAGAGGCTGCAAGCTCAGAGCTGTCTTTCCCCACTCGCCATCCATAAGTGTAAGTGCAGGACATGGCGCTTACCAGGACCAGGCAGGGCACCCCTACTCTCATAGCCCACAGACCTGGGCATGAAAGAGGCAGTGAAGCCCCTCTGCCCAGGCCTCCTCGAACAGCCTCACCCAGCAGCTGTGGTCCTCTCATGGGCCCTCACCTTGTCCCAGGCTCTGGCAGGCCCTGCAGTAGCGGTCGGCCAGCGGGGGTAGGTCCCATGAGGTTATTTCAGCCAACACCTGAAAAGCACCCGTGGTCAGAGGCTCTGGGGCGTCTAGAGCCTGGGGTGCTGGGTCCCGTAGCTCACCTCATCATTGCTCTGCAGCACGTCTGGGATGGGGTCCTGTGGGGCCAACAGGGCCCCCTCCTTCCGTAGGGTGAGCCTCGGCAGCAGCCCACAGGTCTGGCAGTAGCGCTGGGCTGCCTGCTCAGCCAGCCAGGCCACAGAGTGGGCCTCACTGCTGTGGGGGTGGACGGCATGCTGAACCCTGGACCCTGGCCAGGCCCTTGCATGCAGCCTGGGTGATACCCCTTGGTCCTGCCATCTGCAACTCTCTCCTCCCCTGGATAGCCAGCTCTGTCCTATCCGTGCAGCCCAGCATACCACAAACCCCTTTGGCCATTCCGGGGAGCTACAGGGCCTGCTAGAGCACTCCAGGGACCTTTGCCATGCTTGTGTGGGGCACCCTCACCTGGGCCTCACCCCAGCTGCCAGGCAGCCTGGGGCTCAGTGGTGGGGCACCATGTCAAATGGGGCCCTTGCCACATGCCCCGACCCTGATGTGCACACACAAAGGTGCCCCGGCCTCCTCTGCCACAGCGGCCCTGGCACTGCACAGGTGGGCAGAGGGGGCCAGGGCTGGGGGAGGGTAGGTGATGTCTTACCTATGTGGGACAGGAATTAGGAAGAGATTATCTTCAATTTGAACTCGAACCCGGATAGGAGGGGGTAGGGCAGAACCCTGGCAGGCAAGGGCAGGGGATGGGTTAAATCAGGGAGACAGAGGCCCCACCCCAACCTGCCCTGAGCTGGGAAGCTGACCCTGCTCTGGGCTTGCACACTTACCGAGGGCTGGCCTCCTGCAGGACTGTCCCCACTAGGCCCTATGTCCCTGGGGACACTAGAGCTCCCTGGGCACTCTGCAGCTGAGCTGCTGTCCCCTGCCTGGACAGGTACACTCCGACTCTCAAGACAGGTCAAGCGGGTCTGCTTGGCCCAGGCCCGGGGCCTGACGGGGCGCTCCTCAACGTCTGACTCTGAGGCCCTGGACCTGTTGTTCTCCCTGCTGCCCTGGGGGCGGGGCCGGCGGCTGCCCTGGTGGCTGTGGGTCAGGGGCACATCGAGCTCCAGCCAGTCCCCAGCCAGGTACTCTTCCTCTGGGATGAGCGCTGTCTGAGGAGTAGGGGCTTCCTTCTGGCCCCAAGGTGGGCCAAGCCCCAGGTGGCGGCTCTGGGCACTGCCCACACCTCGGATGGCTGCCTGGTACGCTGCCTGGCTGGTGCCCACCGCGGCTGCCTCCCTGCTGCTGGCAGAGCCAGGCATCCAGGCCTCAGCCTGCTGTGCTGGGGCAGAGCACCGAGGCCTCTTCTGGGACGACCGTAGGGGGCCCATGCTGTCCTCGTCCTCTGAGCTGCTGTTGCTGGATGGCACACGCCTGTTCCTCCGAGGCCTGGCCACAGCTGGCACCGCCTGCCCTGGGGAGATCCTGACACGGGCCTGAGAGGCCTCTGGGGGTTTAGGGGTATGAGAGGCGGGTTCTGGGCAGGGGTTCAGGGGAGGAGAGGTCTCAGGGTCAAACAGATGATTACGTGGGATGGTCTGGGGGCCCTGGGAGCTGTAGGGCTCTGTGGGAGAAAGAATCCTTCATGAGACAGGGGCTGGCACCTCCTTCCCCCAATCCACCTAAGGTGTCTCCTGGGAATCAGGGCCCAGGGGCTCTCAGGCAGGGCATGACATCCCCAGGCAGAGGGGACCCTGCTTGCCTCGACCCGAGGATGCTGCCTGGAGCAGCCTCTCCATGGCGCTTGCCTTCTGCCGCGTCTCGAGGTCCAGGTCCCTGCGGTACAGCTTCACCCACTGCTGCAGCGTCTCCAGTGGGCTATGGCCCTGTGTGGCACCCAGCTGAGCACAGCAGGGCAGCCCCCAGCCCTACACCTCCCTCACTCGCCATGCCCTGCCAGGCTCACCTTCTTGGTTCGGAGGGTGACGGATGCCCCTCGCTCAATGAGCAGCTCAGCCACCTCGAAGTGGCCACAGTTGAGAGCATCATGCAGAGGAGTGATACCCTCGCACCCCTGGCCGCCTGGGTCGTCCACTGCAGCCCCATGGTCCAGCAGGAAGCGGACAATCTCTGTGGGCCAGAGGATGTGAGCCCAGCTCCCAGTGCCCTGCTCAGACCCCCTCCTTGCACCATATCCCCCCCTGCAGCATACCAGACCCCGCCTGCCCCTCGCTCACCCAGATGCCCGTAGTTGCATGCCTCATGCAGTGGCGTCCAGCCACAATAGTCCCGAGGGGTCAGGGGGTGGCCCTGTGACCAAGGACAGGAAGGAGCTTGGGCCTGCATGCTCTGCAGGCTGGCTCCCAACCCAGGGGCTTTGGGGCTTGAGGTGGGTGCAGGGCCTTGGTCCAGAGTGGGCCCCATGGGTCCATCCCTTGACCTGGCCCTCCCATCCTCTGGCATAGGTCTCAGCAGAGTAAAGGAGACACTTCCCCTGGAGACAGGCTGAGTACAGTATATCCTTCAGCTTCCGAGCCTGCCCTGTCCCCTTGTGGGGAGACAGTGTGCCCAGGTCGAAGGCCCCAGGCTGGCTGCTTCTTCTGAGGGCCTGGGCCAGGAAATAGGGTATCAGAGTCTCAGCCTGTGGTCTAGCCCCCAATCCTGGCCAGGCCAGCCAACCCAGCAACAGCACAGATGACGTACCACATGCTGGGCTCCTCAGACTCCCTTTTAAAGATGAAGAAGCTAAGAAATATCAGGGAGGTCCTGCCCAAACCCACAGCTTCTTCATGAAGCTTCTTCCTGTCCTGGTGTGGCTGCCCACCTGTGCCACGAGGTCCTGGACGCAGCGCAGCTGGCCCTCGATACAGGCTCGGTGCAGCAGAGTCTCACCCACGTCATTGCGCCGGTTCCACTGTAAGCACAGCCACCCCAGGATGGAGCAAAGGTGTAAGGGGCCAGGCAGCACTGCTGAGCCCTGGGACAGGGTGGAGGCAGGGTGCTGTCTCACCTTGTTCGCCTTCCGCCGGCCCCGGTGGACCTGCAGCTCCTCATTCTCCTCCGGCAGCTGGGACAGGCCCTCAGTATCATCCTCTGGAACACGGCCGAGGCCACCGCCCCAGGTGAGCCCGTGGGAGGTGAGCATTAGCACCCCTGCCCCGCTGCAGGCTCCCGCACAACAACAGCCAGAGGCAGAGCTCTGGGGGCCCTCAGCCAGGGGGACAAAGCTGAGAGCAGTGGTCTCCACGCTGACTCCTGGCCCCCCAGAGCCTTCCAAGGGCTCATATCCACCCACCACTCTCTGTCCACAGGGAGTGCACCCCCAACCTCACTTAGGGGTGCTGCCCACCTGATGCCCTGTCCATTTGTGCATGGGCCTCTTGCCCAGGCCATACCCTTGCCAGTCCACGATGCCCCCTCAAGCCAGGCACCCTCCCCGCTCACACTCTGCCTAGGTGGCAGACACACCCCACCTCTATCCTGCTCCTGGTGCATCTCGCCAGACCCCTCCTCACCACACCCTCTGCCCCTGGCTGCTCCAGCCCTTCGCATAACAGCTCCTTCTCCAGCCCCCCGCTGTGCCTGCCTATTGACTGAGCAGCATTCCCTGGCGTGCTGGTCCTTGGTTCACCCCCCACCACCTGCAACTATACACCAGCGACATCTGACCTGACCTCTTCTCTAAGGCGCAGCCCCAACTTCTTGCAACAGCCAGGCCACTAACCTCGAGGTTCTGGAGTCCCCTCAAGTTCAAAGCTGAAGTCACAGCCTATCCTGGAACCCACCCCCAGGCCTCAGATACAGATCCCCTACACCCACCACCACAAGGCCACAGCAGCCCACCAACCGAGCTCTTGGCATTGGCCCTCCTTCCCTGCCCACGTGAGAGAGCTTCAGTCTAAGCCCTGCTCAGCCAGTCCCTCATGCCAACTCTCCGTGCAGCTGATCACACCAGCCTCTGGAAGAAACCCAGGCTGGCTCCGGAGAGTTTTAGGAATGTGCTCAGCTCTTGCCTGGGGCAGTAGAGGCCCTCCAGGATGCACCCTGTCCCACCTCCCCTGGCTGACACCCACTGTCTCCTCCAGGAAGGTCTCAGCCTGCCCTTGGCTCCCTACATGCCACCACTCTCCTCCGTCCACTTCCACAGAAGCACTGGCCACCCTACCTGCCCAACATGAGCCCTGAGCAGAGCATAGCACTGTCCCAACCAAGCAGAGGGCCCAGCTCAGGGCAGGTCCAGGAAGAAAATGCCAGGGTCAGCTGGCCTAGGGGCCAAGGCAGTGTCTGGCCCTCACCACTCTCTGAGAGCTCCACCTCACTGGCCTCTAGGGCCTCGCTGGCCATTGCCTCCTCCTCTTCCTCTTCTTCCTCCTCCTCATCTTCAGCCACACTCAGTTCCCGCAGTCTGGTTTCAGTGCCAGGAGCCTCCTGGGGCTGCAGCCTCAGCTGCACAGTGTGGAGATGCTGCAGGATCTGCCTCTGAGGAGCAGAGGGGACATCCAGCTCAGGACAGGGGGTGGAACAAGCAGGGCTGGGAACAGTGGACGCAGAGAGAGATAGGGATGAAGGCGAGGAAGACAGGAAGGCTGCAAGGAAGGTGAGCTTGTCGGGGGTCTGGTGTCCGTGGGGGGGGGGCTTCTGTACCTGCAGCCGAGGTCGCTGGGCCTGCTGGGAACAGCTGAGGGCCTTCTGGAAGCATGGCACCAGTAGCTCATAGGCATCGCCAGCCTCTTCACGGGACAGTGCAATGTTGAACCAGGTCTTGGCCTCCTGGAGCAAGAGTAGTAAAGAAGATATGGCCACTACTCACCATATCCAGCCGGCCACAGCCATGGCCTGGCTTCTACCTGCTGCCCACATGACACAGATATATCTGCCTGGGCTCCAGGCTCCACCTCCCAACTGCTGGAGGCTGACTGTCCTCAGAAGGAGCTGCCTGTCCAAGTCTACCATTCAAGAATGGCAGTCTGGCAGCAGAGCTGTGAAGACAAAACCCACACAGGGTGGGAAGCAGGGACGCCTCACCTCCAGGGCATTGCCATTTCGCAGCCTCAGTTCCTCTTCATAGTGGTGCACGGCCTGGTGGTGGTCCTTCATGTCTCCTAGCGTGGTAGCCAGGGACACGTGGATGACGGCCAGCTCAGCCCCTGGTCTGTTCAGCAACTTGGCTAGATGCAGCTGGGGAACGAGCCCCAGTAAGCCCCAGCCTGCCCCTGGACAGGCCGCCACACATCACGCTGGCCCTTCCCTCCTGCTGGCCAGGAGACACATACCTGCTGCTTGTAGGCCTCAGCCGCCTTGGGGAAGTCGCCCGCCTTGGAGAACAGGTCTCCAAGCTGCTCATAGATGGCCATAGCACCCCGAGGGTCACTGCCCTCAGCCTCCTCCAGCTGTTGCTGCAGCTGGACCACCGCCAGCACTACAGGAAGAGGCTTGCACCAGGAGGCGGCACAGTAGGCCCTGACCCCAGCTCTACCACCTGTCAGCCATGTGCCCTTAGGTGGCCCACCTGCCCTTTCTACACCTCCACCTGCCCCTCAGCAAAGGGAGTAACAGGAAGGTCTACCTTGTGGGCTTTCTGTGATCCTTCTCCAGGATCAGAAAAAGTAGCAAGGTTAACAACCAGGGACAAGGCATGCTAATGACAGTCACTGATGTCAGAACTTCCAGGGCCACACACGTGCCACCTGCTCTCCCATCCCATGCAGCAGGAGGAAACTGTTGTCTCCAGTTTAACAAAGATACTGGCTTGTGAGCAAAGGCCCAGCCAGTTGACACTGCACAGTGCTCCCTGACAAACTGTGCTGTGAGCTCAGAGAAAAACAGGGTCTCCTCCCAACACGAAGTCAGGAGACCTGCCCCTCTTGCTAGAAGCTGAAGCTGCCATCTCCTCAAGGACACATGCTCAGGGCCAAGGGAGGAGATTCCCCCCATGTCCCTTCCCGGGAGTGCAGCCCCCCAGCCCTCTTCCAGGCTCACCGTACTTGAGGCTCTGGCAGACAGCCACCCTCTGTGAAGGCTTCTGGGAGCCCAGCCTATAGGCCTTCTTCAGGGCTCTTTTGGCAGCCAAAAAGTCTCCCAGATCTTGGAGAACCTGGGAAGCAAAAGAAGCCAAAGCCTGCAGATTCCCCAAGGCCTGAGCCCACTGGGGGCTGAACCCAGAGCTGTGGAGCAGGTACCTGTGAGATCACCACACAGCACTCGCTCTCCAAAAACCGCTTCCTCATGCTGCGTGCACATTCCCGGGCCCCCTCCAAGCAGCGCATGGCCTGGGAGTGCTGCCCTCCGCGCCAGTGGATGGTGCCCAGATTGTAGCGGGCACGGAACAGGTCCTCATAGAGGTGGTTCTGCCTGCAGGGAGCATGGGGTAATAGGTGCTCAGAGTGCCCAGCACACTCCGGCTCTGGAAAAGTGGACAGCAGGTACCAATGTGCTCAGGACAGCCATTGATGTGCAGGGAACGTTCAGCCAGCAATAGCTGCTGAAGCCTCACGGATCCCAGCCCTGCCATACTGCGGTCTCAGAGCCCACACCAAGCCTGCTCCTCTCCCAGTACACAACACAGACATGAAAGGCCTCTCTGCCAATGAAGAGTCGACAGGGGTTGCAGGTGAGGCCCAATCAGGCTGTCCTCTCAGGAGGGTCCTGGGAGAAACCCTCCCCCAGTTACTTCCTCAAGGAACATGGGATTCCACTCCCTTGTGGGGCAGGGCTGGGGCCTTACTCAGCAAGAAAGATGCTCTTCCTCAAGTAGTCGTTGCACAGGGCTGTCTGCTGTAGGCTCTCAAAGGTGAGGCCCAGGTTGAGGTAGAGCCGGGTCCTCATCTCATTCAGTTCCCTCTGGGCCAACGTCCCTGGAAAACGCCCCCTCCAAACACTTGGCTGCCTCCCCCAATATGAGGTTTCCAACTTCAGGCCCTGTTCAGGCCCATCCAGCCCTACCTCCCACCTCCCACTGTGGGTGCTGGGGTGCTGCTGCAGAAAGTGCAGGTGGACAGAGAGCAGGGGATCTCCAGACCCAAGGTAGCGGTGAAGTTGGGTCCTGCACTCTGTCACCCAGGAGCCTGGAAAAGGGAGGGCCTGCAAAGGTGGGACCCTCCGAGCAGGCTGGGCAGGCGCTGGGGCTGGTGCTCCCCATCCTGCAGTTCAGGAGGCAGAGAGTGGGGAAGGCACCTACCCTCCAGCTTCTCATCCACAATAGCCAAGCTCTTCTCAAAGGCAGCCTGCGCCTGCAGCAAGGCATCCCTCAGCTGGCAGTGGTCATAGATGTCCAGGTGGGTACGACCAATAGTGGCCCAGGCCCTCTGCAGCTCAGTGTGGTTGGACAGGGAACGGGCCAGCTCCAGGTATTGGTGCTGGTGCTGAGTATGGAGAGAAATCACCACTGTGAGCTGAACCACCTCAAGCAAACCCCCCGTGTCCAGACTCTGGGCGATCCCCCAAACCTCCACAGAGCAGGCCAGGGTCAGGCCACACATTCCCCTTCTCTATGCCAAAGGCTGGCTGTGACCATAGCTGCTCCACATCACTACTGGCCATACTGTGGTCGGGTGATGACTGGGAGTTAGTGGGGGTGCTGCAGCCTGGCCCCAGCAGCCAGAAAATGCTCTGTGTGGACAGTGGGTCCTGATCCCCCCGCTGCAAACACAGCTGAAACCACATGCTCATTGATGGTTTCTGGTACCAGGAAACCGATTCCCGCCCCAGTTCCAGGAAAGGCTGTGGTGTCCCCACCCCAGGATCAGGCTACTGTTCCCTAGTATGCGGCCCTGAAGGCGAGGCTATGTCAGGCCAGATGCCTGACAGTGAAGACTGTGCCTTCCTCATCGGAAAAGGACCCCAAGAGATAGAGGCCGACGCAGGCTGGGGTGTGGCCAGTGATGCCTCACACCTGCAGGGCAGCTGAGTAGTTCTCCATCTCTGCCAGGCGCTCTCCAATCTTGCGGTGGGCCACGGCGCAGCCCAGGGGGTCGCCAGCGCTCTCCAGGAGCTGCAGCTCCTGCCGATGCTCCTCCAGGGCCTCTGCGTAGCGGCCTAGGCGGGCCAGGGCACACACAGCCTGGCCAGGGTGCGAGGGGTGCGGGGCAGGGCCTACTCGGGAAGGGTCCGCTCACCTCCCGCCCGCCCAGCCCCAGCCCCGGCTCCGGCCCCGGCCCGGCCCGGCGCAGAGCCGCACTCACCATGGCTGGCCAGGAGCTCCCCCAGCTGGTGGCAGCAGGCGGCCTCCTCGAGCAGCTGCCCGCCGCTCTGGGCCTTGGCTTTGTCCTTGCTCAGCTCTGCCAGGGGGAAGGAGCGCGGGAGGCTGAGCCGAGCTGAGTCCGCTCCCGGCCTCCGCACTCCCGGCACCCGGGGCCCCGAGGGACTCACGGCGAAGCTCGCGTTCTAGACTCATGCTCTGGCCGCCACCGGCGCCCGGGATCCGGACTTCCCGCGCAGCGCCCAGGACTCCACCCCTTCGCCGCTAGGCGTGCCTGGCCCAGGCCCCGTCCCCGCCCCCACGCGCCCCGCACGCAGGCGCAGTACCGCACCTCGACGTAGGGAATTCTGGGAGTGTAGTCCACTCATCCCGAAGCTTCCTGGGAGTCGTAGTCCGGCTGGCGGAGGGGCAGACACGCGGCGGAGAGGGGGTGGGCCGGAGAAGGTGGGTTGTCCCCGGGCCCTGGGTCCTCCGCCTTGACGGCGGAGTGCTTGGTGGAGACTCCATTCTTCCTAGCAGGGGGTGCAGGGCTCCAGACAGGCCGGGCATCAGCCCACCTGGACCCCCGCCCGCGCCGCCGGGGTCCACCTGCCCTTTTCTCGCTATAGACGTTCCTGACGCCGCCCCTGATGCCTGTTGAAATTAAAATACACAAAATTTACACACGCAACTTTGAAACCAAATGTAATACCCATAGCAGAAAATAAGAGTGATTTATAGGGAAATGCACTTGAGTGGATATGCGGACATAGTTGAGGCGTCAGATGCTTTCCTCTTTGCTACTGACACAGCTGAGACACATTTGGGGACTCAAACGCCCAGGGCCGTTGCCGGGGAGGGAGAAATATGTTGTCCAACATGAACAGAGGAAATAGTACTGTTTCCTCAACGTGCATGCCAGTTGTATTCCTGGAAAATTAAGTGAACGTATGTTAAAACTGCAAAACTATTTTGTGTCGATAGGTAAAAAGGAGTTAGGATCTAGGCTCAGAGCATTGTAACCCAGACTTCTCAGCCACATGAGGGTCTGAGGGATGTGTGGAATCCTGTGACTTATGGCAGTCAGGCCCCAGACCTCCAGATACCTGTGCTGTCCCCCATTACTTTGAGGACCAAACGCCTAACATGCCTTGAGGTTCTCACTTCTGGCTACATAGCGCACTGAGCACTGGACTTCTGGTGCAATGGCTGGTGTCTTGAAGGTCCCAGAGGGAGTGGGAGAGAGATGGATTTATATTTTCTTTTTCTTTTTTTTTTTTTTTTTTTTTGAGACAGAGTCTCACTCTGTTGCCCGGGCTAGAGTGCCCTGGCATCAGCCTAGCTCACAGCAACCTCAAACTCCTGGGCTCAAGCGATCCTTCTGCCTCAGCCTCCCGAGTAGCTGGGACTACAGGCATGCGCTACCATGCCTGGCTAATTTTTTCTATATATATTTTTAGTTGGCGGATTAATTTCTTTCTATTTTTTAGTAGAGATGGGATCTTGATCTTGCTCAGGCTGGTTTCAAACTCCTGACCATGAGCAATCCACCCACTTCGGCCTCCCAGAGTGCTAGGATTACAGGTGGTGTGAACCACCGCGCCCGGCCTTATTTTCTATTATAATCAAAACAGACCAGTGGGGTAAAACTCTCAGCTGGCAAAGTCTGTGGAGGGCAGATGAGTCTCTGGGTCCAGGAAGGGCTGCCGGCAGCAGAGTGCTGGTTTCCTGCTATGGCCTTGGGACTGGGCAGGTCTGGGCTTTGCTGCCTCCAGGGCTGCAGGGCCAGGGCCAGGCCACACCTGCAGAGCCCTTTGGGGCCGTCACAAGCAGCAGGAGGAGGGAGACCCCCAGCTGGGCATGGAGGGACAGGACCTGAAGGCCTGTACCTCCAATTCCTTGTCGCGCAAAGCATGGCTCTGAAACTAAGGCAGCTGCATGGAGAGCAGCCTGGTGAGGTGAAGGCATGAGGGATGAGGGATGGTGCTGAAGACAGGGTGGCTCAGAAGGGGGAGGCCCCTGAGCTGCTGGGAAGACCATGAACTACCCTCTTTAAACCCAGCATTTGCAGGACAGCACAGCTCCTGGAAGCCCAATTCCCCTTCAGAGACAATCTGATTTCTCTATGCCTGTCTCCCCACTGACCAGACAAGGTATGCACATGGTACATGAGATGGGTGCTGCACAGGGCTGGAGGCCTGGGGTGGGGGTGGCAACAGGCTAGGATGCCAGGGGAAGCTAGCAGAGCCCAGAGGGTCCACCCAGAGGCTGTCTTTTGGTAAGGAAACACAGACAAAACATGGTTTGGAATATTTTTTTAAACTACAGGTACATACAGAAAATATCCAAAGAGAACACAGACCACAAAAGTGACACATAAGTCATTTCAGACAGTGGTAAAAACGCTTCTCACTCTGCTCTTTAAAAATTATTTTTATTATTTTTGTAAATGTCTCACTTTGGGCAACTGAGGGATGTGGTACTCTCAGGGGCTGGGGGTGAGATGGGAAAGAAGGGTGGGGCCCGGCTTGAGCTACCCCCAGGCCTCCCCTATATCTGCTGAGGCTGGACTCCCACCCCTCATCCTCAGAGATGGCAAACAAAGGACCAGGTTGGGACACTGAGATGACACAGGACCCTGGAGACCATCCACTGCTGCGGTACCCCCAGTAACACATGGCCCACAGTGACAATGTCACAAGGTCTGCGCACTATGGCTAGTGTGTCAGCAGTAGCAGACACAGTAGTCTCCTCAGGTGCCTGGTTCCCCCAGGTTGCAGGGCTCAGCTGCTGTGTGTGATGGTCGCAGGGCAGCTGGGATGTATCGGTAGTCCTCGGGGATGCCCCCAGACACACACCACACCCCTAGGGTGCTTGGGCCCTGTGTATGCCCTTGGGCTGGCCCCTCTTCCCCACCCCACAGTGTTGCCTGCCCCAGGACTGAGGCAGCAGGGCTGCAGGAGCTCAGCCAGCCCTGGGTCTCCTTCCTCCTGTGGCCCGCAGCCTGCCCCTCTCTGCAGCCACACATACATTCACCTGCACACAGAGATCTGCTGCCCCTGGCCCCTGAAGAGCATGGTGCCCCCTCCAGGGCTGGCATCCCAGCCTGGCTGTGCCCATGGGGAACAAGCCTCCCACCCTGCTCTTCCACCAAGCTTGCTCTCAGCTGAATCAATCTCTCTCACACGCAAATGTAAGTTGATGGGGCAAGCCTGCCCCCACCCCGGCACCCCACCACCACCACCCTGGAACCCAGGAACACTACCCGAAAGGGTGTCTGATCTCCCAAGGTGCCGGGATGCAGCACCACAGCCCATGCCCTCCCGGGCTTCAGTGCCTGCCAGGCCAGGCGTGGGGACACCCCCTGAGGGCAGTGGGATTCACCCTGGTTGTACCTGAGTCAGAGGAAGCTGTTCCCAAGGATGTGCTGGGAGCTTCAGTGGCATCTTTCTTTGTAGAAGGCAGAAAACCAAACCTGGGGCCTTCCCATGCCCTCTGTGGCCAGGGCACATCAGCTTTGCAGGAGAGAAGGCTCCAGCTGCGAGGCACTCCTGAAAGCCCCATGCCCCGGGCTGGGAATGGGAACCCAAACAGGATTCTCAGAAAGCTCTCAGAAATGCTTGGCCTGTGAGGGGACAGAATGGCTGCTCTGGAGGGGAGAACTGATTGAGAGGGCCACACTGAGCCCTGTGCCCCAGCCATGCTCAGTCATGTGGATGGGCACTCCCGGGCAGCACCTTCTCTCTGCTACTCAGCCCACCACCGTCCTCAAGGGCCAGGCCCAAGGCTCTGCACACACATGGAAAGGGAGGTAGCACTGGGTGATGGGGCCCAGGCTCAGGGGGCCTGCAGGGGCAGGGTGGGGCTGCCCTGAGGCATGTTGTTGGTGCTGGGGAAGAGGAACCAATTCTTTGGTATTGAAGCAACAAAAAGCTATCACAGAAGAGCCACATCTCCTAAGCAAAGGTAGGGGGTGGTCAAGCTGTACCCTTCCCAGTAGCTCTGAGGGCCCCCGGGGAAGAAAGGACAGGGCCCAGCTTCTCCAGGTGGGGCTCCTTCCCACAGAGGCTCAAGCCCTGGCCCTGCTCAGCCCTGCAGGGGCGTCAGAGGGCAGCCAGTGAGGCGGGCAGGGCTCACGTCCTCCAGGCAGGAAGCCAAACTGCCCAGCCTTCAGCCACTTCAGCCAGTCCCCAAAAGCAGTGAAGGGAGCCACCCACTTGGACCCTCACCCAGCCAGACTCACAGCTGCGGCCCCCAGAGCTTTCTTCACAGCCTAGGAACACTGGGTCCTCAAGGCTGAATATAGTAAATAGATTCTCTCTCGCTAAAATTGCATAACTTATAGAAGAGCCTGTAAAGAGTTTAATTTTTTTCCTGGCAAGAGACAGAATTTCACCCTGCATTCCGAAAATGTCTGCTGAGCCCTGGTGGCCGAGTTCTGCCTCCCTGGGAGTGGCCAGTTGGCCAGGGGAGCCCCGATCCTGCCTGGCTCTCTCTGCCTGTGTCACAGTCTTGAGCCCCTGTGACAGTGTGGGGAGGCAGTGTCTCTGAGTCTCTCCTGGGGGGACGTATGTAGGTGCAATGACAGGGACAGGGCGGGCTCTGACCCCAGGCCAAACCAAAGCTCCCACGCTGTCCATTCACAGCCACGCCTTCCCCTCCAACAAAACAGAAAGTAGGAAACAAGGCTGCCTCTTTAATTGCAATCAAATATGCTGTCTGAAGTTAGCGAGGCCCCCAGAGCCCGGCTGGGACCCGAGCATAGAACCAGAGCAGGCAGCACCGCCTAGCTGCGCATAAGGGAGCTGGGGGCAGGGGTTGCTGCGCTTCGTGCCCTCCTCACTGCCACCGTCTCTGAACCTCAGGGTGCCCAGTGCACTGTCTCCTATGGGGGTCAGCCCAGCCTCTGGCTGCCCTCAGGAGGAGGGAAGGCAGGGGTAACGAAGGTGAGCCGGAGGCGGGGACCCCATCACACACGCATGCAGACTTTCCCAGTGTGTTTGGTTTGTCCGTTCTCCTCTGTTGAAATGATCAGATAGTCGTGTGAAGTGCTGCAGAGCTGGGGTGGCCCGTCTGCTTCTCGGGCGTCCTAGGGCCCCACCCTACTTCTGTATCTGGAATAGGAAGAGCCGCAGGTTGATATTCTTAGCAGCCAGCAGCTTGTTGCACTCCACAGAGTCGATGATGGGCAGAGGCACGTAGTCCGTCTCATTGCTCTCGTTGGTGAAGATGAAGTGGTAGATCACAGGACTGATCCTCACGTCGTCATAGGGGCCCTTGAGCAGCAGGAAGGAGCACTCTAGGGGCGCCGTGACCTTGCTCTTGAGGAGAAGCTGGAAGGACAACGTGCGCTTGCACGACAGGTTGGGGTTGCGCTCTGAGTCGTTCACACGAGCCTTCAGGACCCACGTCTGGTTCAGCACCGTGAACCTCGGTGTCTCATAGTACAGGCGTGTGATGAAGTCATCTGTGCGGTACGGCCGGAACTGGACCTCTGCAGAGACAGACAGGGCCGGAAAGAGCCGGCCGTTAGTGCAGGCCAGGCCGTGTGGCGGCACCTTCCCCAACCAGGCCGAGGATAGGCTCAGCCAGGGAGAAAGGCAACTTACCAGACACAGCGTGTTCTACTTGTCACAAAGGCAAATCAAACGCAATTATGGCAAATGGAGGTGCACACAAGCTTTGGGGGAACAACCACAAACAGAATTCACACGAATTAGCTAGAGCGAGTCCACCAGCTGTGAGTGGCCAGGCCACACTCCAGGCGTACCCGACCCACATCAGCCTCCCTCCTTGCCCTGAGCCCCAGTGCCCCCACAGGGGTTGGGGAAGCAGACACACAGACAGAATGCAGTTCTGAGAACAAGTGCACTTTATTGGTTCCGATACAGAGCTGCCAGAAAAGCCGGTGGACAGGTGTGTGGCACCCAGCCCTGCCCAAGGGGAGTGCCAGGTCCATGGGCATCAGGCTGTGATGCAGGCTCTGCCCAATGGCCTGCAGGAGCCACCAATCAGCAGGCAAGCCCTGCCTTCACAGTCCTCTTGTGTAGCCCCGCAACCTGTAGCTGGCAAGTCCCTCCATGGAGGCGTGGGCTCCCAGGCAGCCAGTCCTTCTTGCACAAATGGGGCTCCCCATGGCCTCAGCCACGAGGCCTGGCCCACATGCCCTGATGCCTGTCAGGACAGCTAAGGCTGTTGCCAACAGCAGCCATAGCCTTCTACTGAGGCCCCGGGGCCCCTGGCTTGTCCCGCCTGCTCAGGCCAATACCTAGCCAGGCCCAGTCCAGGCGGCATGGTGTGACCAACTGCCCATGACCACCTTGGCCACTCTGAGAGGGCTCCCTGGCGTGGGATGAGCAGAAGAGGGACGGAGCCTTCCTGAGCGGCCCCAGCATCAGCAGGTGCTTCTTGCTGTTGTCTGGCCCAGGCTCTGGCCTTGCTCCTGCTCCGCAGCAGAGCCACATTCCAAGGTGGTGGCAGTGGCCTGGAGAGCCATGAGATCCAATGGCCCTGGGCCCAGTCCAGCCTGTGCATCCGTGGGCGTCCACTCCCAGTTCTACAGTTTGCGCTGGGTGCCCTCAGCTCGTGCTGGAGCCCTGTCCCTGAACAGCTTCGTGCCAGCCTTGGGAAGCCCCATGGCTGCTGCAGTGACTGCCCACAGTCAGACCTGACTTGACAGAGTGCTCTTCATGCCCCGGGCTCCAAGGAGCAGGCCCCCAGCCCCCAGACCTCCCCGAGACATGCCCCACTTGCTGGTAAGATCCCAAGGCTCCCCACACGGACTGTCCCAAGGTTATGGAGCCTCATGTAGACTGTCCCAAGGTTATGGAGTCCTACACGGTGAGGACACCACCTTGCTAGGGTGGTGGGGCCAGGGTGGGGAGGTGGGGGCAAGGCTGCCATGAGAGCCACGCAGATGCACCCTGGGGTCCTGCCCAGCCCCTCCCTCCACTCCATCTCTGGCCTTTCTTCTTTCCTGAAGTGTCCTTCTGTCCACTGTGAGCTTGTCCAGAGCCTGGCCATCTGGGGCAGCCTGTGACCACTGCCCAGAGCCTGCTGCCTGCCAGGCTCCTAGCCACCGCCTCCCAAAACCCATAGCTGTTCGGCATGCAGCGGGCGGCAAGGTGCCTCACCTGTGTAGCCGATCTTTTCAAAGCTGAGCAGACTGAAGATGCTGTTGTAGAGCTGCATCTCCTTGCGGTGGTTCTGGTCCATCTCGTCCAGGATCTCCATCAGCTCGTTGCCCGTCTTGGTGGGGTGGGCACATGCAGCCTCATGTACTGTCAGCTCGTGGAAGGGGCCATGCCATGGACAGCCAATGCGTTTGTATTTGCACTGGGTCACCCTGAGGAGAGATGAACACAGCAGTCACGACCTCTGCCCAGTCCTGCTCAGCCACCAATGTCTTCCCGCAAGACACACTTGCCTCCTGGACCCACCGTTCTGGTGTCTCCTCTGTTTGGCAGTAAGTGGCCACTGACCAACATCCTGGACCCTGCACAGCCTTCCCCCTGAAGAGGCGTGGTAGCTGGGCCCCACAAGCTGAGCAGCCACGTCTGCCTGTTAGAGCAGCCTCACACCAAGCACGCAGAGCTCCTAAGCTGGCCACACTGTACTAGGTCCTCCAAGGGGCTATCCCCATAGCCAAAGACAGCCCTGGAGGGCCAGGGTCATGTTCAGATAACAAACTGGGTGCTGACCCCACTGCCCCTGTCCTGTGTAGTACCACCTATCCCTCCCCAGGGCCTGCAGGGTCGTCACTGGGCTGCATGTGTGGTAGCCAAGGCCCAGGAAACAATGACCAGCAGATCATCCCACATGGGGGCCTGGCCTACACACAGGCCGAGTCCCTGACCCCAGCACTACCTGTCCTGGCACTCCTCCTTCTGATGCCTCTCCAGGAGGGAGCGGGGAAACTGGCGCAGGCAGAAGCCACACTCTGAGGGCAGCTCGCTCACGGCTTTCTCCACGGCCAGGTTCCGGCAGCAGAGGCTCTTACTGATCTCGCAACGACAGTTGGGGCACGTGGCCTGCTCCTCCTTCAGCCGGGCATCTGCTAGTAGGTGGATAAAACAGCCAGCGCACATCAAGTGACCGTTAGTACACTGCGAAGAAGGAAAGGGAGATGAAGCTCACAGACCTGCGGGACTCGTGCACATGCACGTACCCGCCCATGTTTGCCAGCTCCAGCCAGGGCCAGGCCAGATATCCTGGGGAACTCTAGCTGATGAGGACAGGGGCACACGTCTGTCCCTGACACAGCCAGCTTGGGCTCTTACAGAGATCTGGAATCTTAAGAGACCTCATCGGCTCATGGAGATTGGGTTACGGCTCTTCCGCAATGCAGGCTGAACTGGCAGTGATTGGTTTGGCCACACCAGGGCTTGGAGCCTGGCTTTTTCCTGTCCTAGGGTCCAGGGACTATCCAGAGTCCCCTACAGGGCCCAGATTTTGAAACCCTACAGGAACACCTGGCTCTTGGCCTGGCACAGCAGAGGCACTCAGCCAGCAGCCATCCATGGGAGAGCAGATGCTGCTTCCCCACACTGAGGCAGGCACGCCCCACTTGGCTGTTCATACTGAGGCTTGGGGACCTGACTCAGACTGACCCCCAGCCTAGCCCTTCCACTCTGGCCCTCCCTGGTGAGCATAAGTGAGAGAAGGCAGCTGTCACCTGCCCAGAGAGGTTGGCTACCCATAGGAGCCGTCCTGAGAGTTGGTGGTGTGAAGCTGTGGCACACAGGAGGCCAAGCTGGCTCAGGACAAGGGCCGGTGGGCACATAGGGCATGCCCAGGGGAGCCAGGAATAGGGGCTGCAGGCAGGACACGGTGCTGAGTTGGTCTGGTATAAGATGGGTGGGCAGGAGCCAGGCCTCTTCCCATGGGCATCCTTGCTCAGGTGGACACCTGGATACCAGCATGCTGGACACTGCTCCCATCTCAGGTCTCTCACTCATTTGACATATGGGGGACTGTGAGCTGAGCCCTTGAGGGGCTCACAGAGTGTGGGGAGGTGAGGCCCAGACCAGAAACAAGAGGTATGAGAGCAAAGACTTGAAGCTGGGCAGAGACAGCGGCCCTGGGCTGTGGGGCAGGCCCAGGAACACTGGGTGGAATGTAAGGGCCTTGGGCTGAGCTTCATTCTGAGGTCTGAGGGCACACCAAGGGCTAGTGGGGAGTAACAGGGACATGCTTTCCATTAGGAGAGACTCTCTGCCAGCTGTCTGAGGACAAGTGGGCAGGCAGTAGAGTGGCCCCTGTCCAAACTGTGCTTCCATAGCCTCTCCAGTGGTAGGCCCAGGCCACAGGCTTCCTTTGGGGTCCAGGACTCTTTGAGAATGGGATGCAGTACAGCAGAAACCCACCTGTGCTGTAGCCTCTCTGCATAGTGAGGAGGGGAATGCTCACAAGCCACACCTGCACGTGTGGGGTCCTTGATAGGCCTTAACTGCCATCCTATTGTTTCAGGGGTCTGAGCACCCTGAGCTGAGGAGCTGCAGAAAGCTGGCCAGCTCTCTCAGCACCTGTGGGGTCTAGTGAGTGTTGAGAACCAACAGTGGGGACAAAGACCTCATTCACAGAATCCATGTCCATACGAACACCACAGATTATCTGTATTCAAACATCAAGTTCTGTGTTTGGTTAAAAATCAAAATGTGCGTGATGAGGAAGGGGAATGCACTGGTGGGGCTCAGCTTGGAGGATCAGGGCCCAGAGGGGACTATCCCGCCCCAATTGCAGAACACATGGCCTGGGGTGGGGAATGAGGCTGGTCCTTGGTAGGCTTGGGACAAGCTAAGGCTGACCAGGGCAGGAGTGGGGTGGGGAAATTGGTCCACCCCATCCAAACCCAGGGGTCAGTGGTGAGTGGACTGGGTAGGGGCAAGCACAGATGCTGCTGCAGCAGCTGACCTGGGGAAGGCACAGACCGAGGGGCCAGGTTCCGTCCTCTCACACACACCCCCTTCCCGGCCGCACCAGAGGCTGCCTGGGGGCTTCAGACGCCCAGCTTCACCATGCCAGGCAGGCCTTGGGCTGAGGACTGTTGCTGTTTCTGGCAGGCAGGAGTACAGCAGAGACCCACCTGTGCTGCAGCCTCTCTGCGCAGTGAGGGAGGGGAATGCTCACAAGCCACACCTGCACGTGTGCGGTCCTTGATAGGCCTTAGCTGCCATCCTATTGCTTCAGGGGTCCGAGCACCCTGAGCTGAAGAGCAGCACAGCACCAACTGGCCGTTTGTTCAAGGGAGAAAACCTCATGGTGCCAGTTCAGAAGTGAGACCAAGTCACACAGCACCTGTAACATTCCCCCATGAGGAAGACCAATAGGATACCAGCACCAAGACCACCCCAGGGCTTGGTATCCTCCTGCCTCTCCCTGTGGCCAGCTCTAGGCACCTCCTGATGAGGCTGCCTGGGCCTTGGATGTGGCTCTGGGACCAGCTCTGCAGCTGCCTCCCAGGTCTGCTGGCCTGAGTGGAGCAGCCACAACATTCATCCTGCTGTGGCTCCACCGACCCAAGCCCCCTTGGCCTCTCCTCCTGGCTCTAGACTGCCCAGCCAGCAGGATGGAGTCCTGGGCCCTCCTAAGGAGGTGCTGGGGCCACCAAGCACATCAACCCTTACGTCCAAGCACCACCCACCACTCACCCTGAATGCTGTCCCAGCTCCTGTGCCAGCCTCTGGCCACAGGCCTCATTCCTCCAGGGCTTTCAGACCCAACACAGGCCCAATCAAGTCCACCACGGGTTGGGGGGGACCTTGTTCTCTGTCCCCCTCTGGGCCTCCTGGGGGGCCTGCAAAGCTCTGGAGAGAAGTGGGGCCACTGCCTCTTCAGCCCTGATGGCTCAGCTCTGAGGCAGAACACAGCAAGCCCCAACATGTCCTGGAGTACACTGGCCCAGCCAAGGCACAAGCCCACATCCACCAGCTATTCAGGGGATGCTCTCTAGGTGGACTCTAGAGGGCTAGCCCAAGTCAAACCAACACCCAGCCCAGGTGGTGTGTCCACAGCAGGATGGTCACCATGCTCCAGACTCTTTTCCGCCCTCCAAGCCCCCTCAGCCTCCTGAGTAAGACCTTGACCCCACACACAGGTCAGCCTTGGCAGTGGTTTCTTGTGCCCATTGCCCAACCAGAAGCTGGGCCCAGGAGGACTCCATACAGTGCTGCTCGCATGCCTCCAGTGGACAGGACAGGCCAGGGCAGGACAAAGTGCCCCAAAGTGCCAGGGCAGGCCCCAAAGCCCAAACATCTCCTGCAGCAAACAGGCCAGCCTACCAACCGACCACTAGCCAGGAAGACCCTGGTGGTGGGTCACAACCCAGGATGACATCATAGGGCCCTCCTAGGACAGATGCTGGCTTAGAGCCACAGTGCTGGGCTCAGACTCCAGCCCACAGGTCACCAGCAGTATGACCTTGGGCTTACATCATCACTCTCTGGGCCTCAGTTTCCTCAAGTACACAAAACAATGAGTATGGTGACACTGACAAGGTAGAATGGGACAGGGCGCCTGGCAGTATTGCTCTGCATCCAGCACACACCAGGCACAGAGCAAACACCACCACTGTAGTCACCCATGGCAGAGCCTTTGGGAGACCCATCCCCAGGAGAAGCCAAGGCTCCAGACTCCTCTACATGCAAGAGGTCCAGAAACAGCCATCTGCACCTGCCCTCGCATGACAGCACCAAACCCTTCCCTCTGTCTGGCCACAGGCAGCTCACCTGCACCCAGCCTATGCAGACCTGGGGCCTCCACATGAGCTGGCTTTTCCCTCTGGGTTAAGCGGGAGCTGGATAGACTACTCAGGCTTGAGGAGAAGCAGCCCTGTCCCCCGGCCTTGGGCCATAAGCAGGTCTTAGGAAACGCCCCCCTCCCCACTTCTGGTGTTCTCAAGCTCCCTATAGTCAGCTGGTCTTTCAGGACTTCTTTCAAGCCTGGACACATGGTCCTCTCAAAACCTGGGGTCCAGCTGGGCATGGTGGCTCATGCCTGTAATGCCAGCACTCTGGGAGGCCAAGGCAGAAGGATCACTTGAGGTCAGGAGTTCGAGACCAGCCTGAGCAATAGCGAGATTCCCCATTTCTAACACAAATAAAAGAACTTAGCCTGGTGTGCTGGTGCACTTGTAGTCCCCAGCTACTCAGGAGGCTGAGGCAGGAGGTTCCCCTGAGCCCAGGAGTTGGAGGCTACAGAGGGTGACACCACTGCACTCCAGCCTGGACAACAATGAGAGATCCTGTCTCAAAAAATAAAAAACCCCCACAAAGACAAAACCAAACCAAACCAAACCCACCAAACAAGAACAACAAAAAACAAACAAACAAAAAACCCCAAAGAAACAAAAACAAACGCTGGGGACCTACTCTTTCCCACTACAGCCCCCGCCCAGGGGGTCAAGGAACCCCCTCGGCAGTGGCCATCAGAGCTGATACAGCTGAGAGGCTTCCCGGTGGTGCAAATCCCAAAGCACTGCCCAGCCAGCTAGAGATTCCCCTTCCTTCCCACTTGGCCCAGCAGCACCTCAGGGCACACCCAATACTCAGCATGCTCAGCCCTCAGCTTTCTTAATCAAACATGGGCCAGAGAGGGCCCAGGCATTATCCAAGGCCACAGAGCTGTTAAGGGTGACGTGATGGCAGGATCTGAACCTTCCATCCAGGCAGGATCTGAAGTCCTGAGCCAGCGGCCTCCCTCCTCCTGTCAGGACTTGGGCAAGGCCCAGTCAACCCTCTAGAGTTGGGCTCCCATTCACGACGTAAATGCTGATCTAAAAGTAACTCAAAATGACAAACCACCAGAAAAACACTTCTCACCTAGCCAGAGATTCCAGAAACTTCCTCCTTGCTCTATCCTGTGAATTGTGGATACCTGAGCAGACACATTTTCAAAGCTCTTTTCTGCTACCTTTCTCACCTCAAAGAACCAATCAGCTGCAGCCCTGTGCTGCTGCCCAGGGAGCTAGGGAAAAGGTGGCTGGCCCCTCTGGATGGCAGGTGTACTCTGAGAGCACTCAGGCAGAGATGGAGCCATCCCTGCTTCCTGGGCCTTCTATCAGTGAGTCCGTCAGGTAACCAGTCCCAAGCTGAGACTGGTAGATAGACAGGAGGACTTAGAGGAGGGAGGGCAGTAGGACACTGACCCTCCTGCAGGAGCAAGGGTGGGAATGCCCTTGTCAGATGGGGAGGGGCACACAAGGGAGGGCTGGGCATCCTCACAGCAGGGAGATAGGATGGCCTCAAACTGGGGCACTGCTTCAGTTGGGCCCAACAGGAAGGGCAGAGATGGGAAGGAATGGGGAGAAGATAGCTCAGGCAGAAGGGTGCCAGAGTAACAGCAGGTACCGGGCCGTAAGGCCCGAGTGAGAGGGAGCAGCTGAAGCCACCACAGATGCAGGCTGGACACATTTGTGAAACAGGCCCCCGATCGACCCTTATGCCTAGCACTTATTCTAAGTTCAAAAATGCCCTGGGAGGGGTGGGATCAACATGCGGTCCCTTCTTCCAGATGCCAGCACTAATGCCCAGGGCCAGTCTATCTAATGGGAGACCACGGAGGACCACATGGAGCTTTGTGTGCAGGGCTGTGCCAGGAGAGCCAGGGGATATGGCACCACTGAGGCCATGTCTTCCCCAGAGAAGATGCTCCCATGGGCAGAGGTGCCAACAGGTAACATGTCTTCAGGCCACAGGGCTGTCCCCACAGCAGGGCACCAACATGCG
Source organism: Lepilemur ruficaudatus (assembly GCA_963574885.1). Lineage (NCBI taxonomy): Eukaryota > Metazoa > Chordata > Mammalia > Primates > Lepilemuridae > Lepilemur > Lepilemur ruficaudatus. Next base: position 60,273 of record CAUYRT010009812.1, on the reverse strand, counting down.
TGGCCACTCCACCTACTCAGCCTGGACTGTCCAGAAGCTCCTCCAGAGGTGTCGCTGTTGTACCCCCAGCCACCCTGCTATCCCTCTGGGTGCCCGCACACCTTGTCAGGCCAGTCACTCAGGACACACCTAACACCCACACAGAGAACATCAAAGCCAGCATTTGCTGCATTAGCAGCAGCCTGAACCTGAATGTGACACAGGCTACAGCACAGTGAGCCATTTGCACAAGGGCCTTGGTCTCACACCCAAGCAAGTTTCCCAGCCTTCGAAGTATGGCATGTGGGCACAGGCTCATGGGGAAGCCTGTCCTGCAGGCCCAAGGACTCAGACTCAGGAGCAGGTGGACGAGCCCATGTGTGGCTCACATCTGTTCTCACTGCCATTCAAGGCTTTCCTGGCAGCACAGCAGCATCTAGTGGCTGGACGACAAGCTCTCGAGTTACCAAGTGTCCAGCCAAGTCCAGAGGCCCATGGAGCTGTCCCCCACAGCCCCAGGGCCAGGGGCCAGCACACAAGGCTCAGCATGGCTACCCCCCTCTTCTCCTCACCCCAGAGCTGGGCACCACCTAAGCCAGCTCCCAAGATGCACAGCATAGCTGGTGCCCACCCTGAGCCATGTGTTCTGCTGGGGTCAGGCAAAACATTCCATCAGGAACAGAGGGTGAACATGCAACATACCTGACATTGGAGAAACCAGAGACAGCCAATAAACACAGTTCACCAAAGAAGGCTAGCAGAAGATGGAAGGGCCAAGCTGAGGCCAAGGTGGTGACCAGTAGCAGGCCCCAACCAGGGAGACACAGAAGGCAGTGTGTGTGGCACCCATACCATCTGTGCCCAGACCCTCTGAGGAGCAGACCTGGCAAGAGCCCAGGTCTCTAGGCCTGTCTCAGCCCACAGTGCCTCAGTTAGGACACAACAGTGATCTTCCAGGGTCACTGCACACAGCAGGGAACCACTATAGGAGGCATCCCCAGCAGCATTCAGAGGCACCAAGAGACCTTTCCTTCTTTCCCCATATCACACAGGTTTGTGAGTAGCCAAAGTTCCAAAATAGACCTAAGGGCTCTCCCACAAATCACACATTCCAGACTCTAGATCCTTCTCCAGGCCTCCAGAAACAACTCTGTTGCTGAGGCCCAGGTGTCACTTGGGAAGAGCCCACAGCTCAGTCAGCACTTATGGCTCTTCTCGCTCATGTGGTCTGTTCCCAGGGCAGCCACTGAGCAGATCCTGGGCCAGGGAGGGCCACCAGTCAGGGCAGCCCCAGCGCCTTCACTCTCCACTACAGCTGCTCAGCTCCCTGGTTCCAGCCACTCAGCATAGTATAGGCCAGTTTCAGCCAGCCAGGCTCAGAGGCCTGGTCACCAGGTCTGGCCAGAAGCAGGACCACAACTGTCTCTGCTGGGCCAGCCTAGCTGGGGGATGGAGTGGACAAACCAGGGACCAGTACCATGTGGCCCATTACCATGCCGGGTCCAGCTCCAGCCTATCCACAGGAGGTAAGACAAAGAGATCCCTGAATTCCCCTGGGACCTCCCACCATTGGCTTGGCTCGCTGGACTTTCACTTAAGATCCAAGAAAGGGAGAGCTCTTCCACTTCGGAGGATCAAAAGGTTATGGGCAAGGGAAAAGAGGCTGAGAGTGGGCAAGTCTTGAAAGCCAAGGGGCAACTGCTGGCTCTGGGAGCCAGCTGTGAAAAACTCTCCCCCAGTTGGCATCAGCACCTGATATACAGGGTGGAAGCCAGTGCCTTCTCCCCACCCGGCATCCTGGGGTCCTCCCAAGCAACATCAAGCCAGAGCAGGAAGGACTTGAGGATCCAGAGACTGGGGAAATAGTAACCCAGACTAGCCCCAGACTGCCTACTACAAAAATGGTCCCCTCGCCCAGATGCCCAGTTTAAATATACAAACAGGGAAACAGCCCCATTGGCCACTTCCAGCTTTTATATCAAGTGCAAAGAAAATAGACAAGAAACCTGCTTTACTTCTCAAAAACATTGGGAAGCAGAGGTGGAAAGGGACAAAGGGGAAGACAGGACACTGAACACTGACCAGAAGTCTGCCCCTGTTGCTACCTGGCAGGGGACATGTTAGACCCACCTGGGCCAAATACCCTCTCCGACAGCACTGAGCTGGTTAGGGCTGGGTCTGCAAGTGCGGGAAGAGGGTGCATAGACCTCCTAGGGCACTGGTAGCCTAGGAAGCCAGGCCGGCATGAGTGAGCAGCCTGGGGCATGGCACATTCAGAGGACACTGGGTTAGGCTGGGGCTGGAGAAGATAACCAGACTGTGGGGCTTGTTGCAGGTGGCTCATCCAGACCAGAGATGGGGAGGTTGAGGGAAACAAGAGGCAACCCCCTTTCTTCTTCCTGCACTTCAGAATGAAACTGACAAAATGAAAAGATTCTTCCATTGATGAAAATAGAAAAGGAGACGTACACAGAAGTTCAGAGAGTGGAAGGACAAGCTTGGGGGTGTGGCTGCCAGAAGAACAGGGAAGGAGCTCTTGAGAACAGAGGACTGAGCCCAGGGAGCTTGGGAATGAAGGGAGCAGCCGCTGTGGTGGGGGAAGGGTCAGCTTGAGAGGATGGGTTGGGGGGGCGTTGAGGGGAGGACGCGGAGGAATCTGGAAAAGAGAAAAGGGATGTAAGCAGAAGCGACTCAGAGCGGGAAGTAAGGCGGGTCAGAACACGGAAAAGCGGGGTTCAAAGCAGGAAATAAAGTCCTGAGTGGAAGACAACAAGAAGCTTCGGAGCCGGCGCTGGAGTCCCGCCGGGCGAGAAAGGCGGATGTGAGGAGCGGAGAGGATTCTCGGACGCCGGGCATCCCCGGACCCCGGGCCTGGCCTCCTGGGAGCCCCGGAGGCTGGGGGCCCCGAAGCAGGGGCTGAAGCCCCGGGCTGGGCCGGGTCGGGGTCGGCCGGCAGCCCTACCTGGTACACGGAGGCCTTGGGCAGGTCCAGGCACACGGTGCAGCACAGCACCGAGTAGAGCCGCTCCTCCAGCTTCCCGCTGCCGGCCGCCGCCGCCGCCGCCGCCGCCTCGGCTGCCTCGGCCGCCCGCAGCCGCTTCTTGGGCGGCGCGTCAGGGTCGCCCGCCGCCTCCTGCAGCTGCAGCTGCCGGGCGCCGGCCAGACCCGCTTCGTCCGGGAGCCCGGGCCCCGCCGCCTCGCCCAGAGCCGCCGCCGCCGCCGGCCCCGCTGCCGCCCCGGCCCCAGCTCCGACCCCGACCCCGACCCCAGCCGGCACTGCACCCGCTGGCCCCGCGGCCGGGCCGCCCCCGCCGGCCTCCTCCGCGCCGGACATCGCGGCCGGCCGGCCCGGCGGCGGGTGCCGGCACGCTCCCGCGGCTAGAAGTCAGGGACACCGCGCGCTCCTGCTGCCCTCTCGCCGCCGCCGCCGCGACCCCGCAGCCCTGCTCCCTTCGCCGCCGGCTCAGAGGGTCCGGCCCGCGCGTAGCCCCGCAGCCGCCAATCCCGGCGTGACCGCCATCTTTGTTTTCGCTCTGCGCTCCCCCCCGCGACGGCCGCCGCCACCGCCCCCTCCACCTCCCCGTCACGTGAGCTCCCCACGGGGCCAATGAGAGCGCCGCTTGAAGCACGGCGGCGCGCCGACCAGAGCCAATGGGCGCGCGAGGGCCCGCCCCCTGCAGAAAGTGAACAGAAAGGAGGCTAGGCACAGTACGAACCGCGGTGGGGCGCGCACCTGGGGGCGGGGAAGCCCACGCTAGAGGCGACGTCAGGTTAGCACCCACAAGCTGCGAGTCTGCGGGGTGGAGAGAACCCCCCCCGGACCTCTTGGTTGGGGTGTGCCTGCCTTTTTGTCCCCCAAGACTCAGGCTTGTGTGCGCAGGGCTCTGGCTTCGCTAGCCTGAGGGGCAGTGCACGAACGAAAAGTCCCCTTCTTGGTCTTGTGCAGGACCGCGGGACACAAGCGGACTTACCAGGGAGGGGGAACTCTGGACCCCTAATCTACCGGAATCTAACCCACTGCTCTGCCAAATCCCGTTTCCTAGCCCTGTGGTTGGAGGCTGAAGGGGTCCATGGAAGAAAGTGAGGGTCTTAGGGAACAGGACTTGGCTCCCATAGGCTGAGGGCAAACAGGTAGAAGTCGAGTCAACCCTGGGAAGGGATGTCCGCTTCTGGGAACTGCTGTGGTACAGCACTCCCCTGCCTCCACCCCATTCATCAGTCCGTGAAGGTCATTGCCCCAGAGGGCTACCTGCCAGGCCAGCAAGGATATTTGGAACTCTACCATGTCCCAGGGGATGGAGGGTCTATGCTTTCTTAGCCCTGGGGCTTTCCTGACAAAGGTGCCAAAAGGAGAACAGGCTGGGTGAGGCCCCAAGCTACTTTTGGCACATCGCCTTCCTTTGTCCAGGGAAACCAGTTGCTGTCCTGGGGGTATTAGGGAGCTCACTTAAGGATCTCTCAGTCCTTCTCATGAATGGGCAGATTCCATATTCCTGTGAAATTTCTAAGGTTTATTGGAGATCAGGCCTCTCTCTGGACCCACAACAATGTCCAGCCCCAAATCAGGCACCAAAATGTGCCTGGGACCCCATCCCCTTTACTCTAGTTTAGGCAAGTCCCCACATGTGGCCAGACAAGGGACAGCACCCAGACTCTGACTCCAACCAGTCAACCTGCAGCAAGCCCATTTTGGGAAGGAAGAGTCTATCCCTAGGAGAGAATGCCCCAGGAGCAGGCTGGTGGAAGGGAAAGCAGTTGGCAGAGTAGAAGCCCTGCTTTGCTGCGTCCGTCATTCCCACTGCAGGCACTGTGTGTGCAGGGCCCGGCAGTAGGCCCAACTGCCCACAGCCAGGACCCAGCGACAGACATCCTCCTTTGGCAGCAGCAGCAGCCTGTCTTCCTCCAACCGGCTCAGGAGACCTGCCACAGCCAGCATCACCCCTCCCCACATCCCATAAGTGTTGGCTGTGAAAACGGCCACAATGAGGATGGTCACTGCGACCACCAACAGCATTGCCTGACTAGCCACAGAGCGGCCCTCAGGGCCGAGGTGGTCACCAGCCACTGCTAGCACCATGCCTCCTCCCAGGAGCAGGTTGGCAGAGGATCGGTCCCCATTCACCCAGTGGAAATCAAAGGCCAGAAGGGGCAAGCCGATGACAGTGGCCACCCAGGCTCCAGCAAGACAGTCTTCATGTGTGCCCAGTCCTGGGGCCAGCATGGTGGTGGCAGCCAAAACCTGGAGCAGGAAGCCAGCAGCAGCCCCTCGACTCACCTGTCAACATAGGGAAAAGAGACCAGGGGCCACCTCTTTGAACAGGAAAGAGTTTGGGGCGCTCATGGAAACCTGGTCCTAGACTTACCTCCCACCACCCTCTTCCTGAACCAGGAAACTAAGTCCTTGGGGGTTGGGAGGAGTGGGGTATGTTCCCGCCCGGCCCCAGGGTACTCACCTGGGCAGTGCTCACTGCTGCGTGCAGAGACACCACTCCCAGCGCCAGGTGGGATAGGGCCGTGCTCCACTCACCCCCCGGCTTGGGGGCCATGGCACCTTGGCGGTGGTAAGTTTGAGAAGACAGGAAGCTCTTCAACTTTCGAGAGAAAGAAAGTGCAGAAGCCGGCGACCTGGAGCCCTAAGGACGGCTTTCCAGGACTCTCAGGTTCCAGGGCCTCCTTACTAGATGTTGGGTAGGTTCGGTCCTAAACTTTCTGGCCCCCTGAGGCCACTGGGCACACCTGTGGGAAGAAGAACCTAATTCAACCAGGAAAGAGGGCAAGGCAGCTGGGGGGTCTAGGCTGGGTGGACGAGGGCGCCGGGCCTTGGGGAGGGGAAGCGGTGAGGCGTGCAGGCCCACACGGGGCCTCGGCCTGGTCCCTCTGCTCGGGGAGGCGCCGTCCTGGGAGCCCGGGCCCAGGGGAGTGACGGCGTAGGCCTCTGGGCGGCCAGCGGTGCGTAGTGCCTGGGCTCGCGGCCGCAGCGCAGCAGCGAGCCGAAGCCGAAGGCTGCCCACCGCCGCCAGCCCTGCCTCCCCAGCCGGGAGGAGGGCCGGGGCTAGCGCGGCCGGGAACCGCCACCAGCGAGAGGAGCGGCGGCTAGAGCGGCCGGGGCGGGGCCGGCGGGAGGCCTTGGGAGGGGGTGGGGTCGGAAGGGAGGAGCGGGGGACCTGCAGAAGGCGCCAGGTTTGGGTGGGTGTGTGGGCACAGTCGTTCGGAAGGATCCATGCATGATCAGCAGAGCCCGAGCGGGGCTGCGCGGGAAGGGGGCCCAGGTGGGGCAGGGTGGGAAGGGAGGCCGGGCAGGGCAGTAGCACCCAGCGTGCGGGGTTCTGTGAGGAGGGGGTGCGGGAGTTGTGGCAGCTACCGGCCCCGGGTCTCCGCGACGTTGGCGTTGGGGACGGGGCGTGGGAAGGGGCGGGCCCTTCGGGGTGCGCCCGCGGGGACACCTGTTTCTGGCACCCTTGTCGCGGCGCCCGCCGCTCGGCGCGCGCCCTCCGCCCGTGGGAGCCGGGCCGTGGGGGCGGCCGTCGCGAGCATGCGCACCGGCACTGCAGCGGGAGGGTGCGGAGTCGGGGCGCGGGGACGCGGGGCGGCGCGAAGCGGGGCCCTCTGCCGCCCCGCGCTCCCATGTACGCCTTCTATTCGCTGCTCATCTATATATTCTACAGCCTCTTCCGCAGGGATGGCGGAGCAGCGGCTACCGCGGACCCCGGGGACCCCGCCCAGGTGAGCGGGGGTAGGCCTGCACCGCCGGTCTACCAGCCCCCCATCCCCACCCCCAGATCGGGTCACGGCAGGCCCGCGTGGCTCACGTCCTCAGGTCGCCGACACTGGGGAGTGGACCGTGCTGAGAACCCTCGTCTCGGTTCAGGTGTTGGAAGCGTAGACTTCGGCCCCAACCCCTCTGGCCCAGTTCCCGGAGGGAAGGAGCCCCACGGGCTGCTTGCCCCCTCCTCAGGGGCGGCCCCTGCTCCCTTCCTAGAGAGCCCGCTGCAAGGCCAGAGGTCGCCGTCTCCCCGACAAGCCCACACCAGAACTGTGGACAGAGCTGACCAGCCTAGCCGGTAGGTGCGGCGGGAGTGCTGCGCTAGGGCCAGGAGAGAACCCCGCCCTCCCAGGGAGGGAGGGATGCCCGTGACCCCACTGGGAGGGAGAGAAGGCCCAGCCTCCAACACGTGACCCGAAATGCCTCCCACTCCCACTACCTGGCCTTGCAGGCTGCTCGGAGCCTGAACATGGGAAGGAAGGGGGAGCCGAGGGCCGCCCGGCCGAGGTGTCGCTGGAAGAGGCTCTCCTGCGCCTTGCTGAGTTCCTCTCTGTCCAGCTGGGGGCGGAAGAGAGCTACGGGAGTTCTCCCGACCTGGGCCAGGTGAGCAGGGCTGTGGGACTGTCTCCAGCAACCTGTCATCTCTCCCCAGTCTTTCTGGAACTCACAACCCTGCTGTCCGCCCAGTCTCTGCTTTGATTCTCATGTCCTCTACAGCCCGGTGAGGTCCCCCCACTGTTGACAGTGACTAGTCAGCTCCTGGCTCTTCTGGCATGGATTCGGAGCCCCAGGGGGAGGCAGGCTGTGCTCCAGGGAACTCAGCCAGCCTCTCAGGAGCGGCACCCCACTCCAGATGGTGCGTAAGGGGTAGTAAGTTGAAAAAGGACTCTGTGGAGGGAGTGAAGCCTATCAGAACCTGGGAGGTCTGGAGTCCGGGGTACCAAGCCCAGCCCTGCTCCAGAGGATCCAGACCAGAGAACTTCTCAGTCCTAACTGGGCCCACCCACTCTAGGATCCCCATCCCGAGAAGAAAGCCCTTCCCACCTCTCTGAAGTCCCGGGGGAAGCACCGGAAGATGAGGACCAGAGGGCTTGGCAGCGTCTGGAGCAGCTCATCCTTGGACAGGTGAGAGGCTCAGGGGCGGGCAGGGACTGGGGGGTGGGGTACTGGAGAAAGGAGTTCCACCCTGTTTGCCTCATTTCTTCCCAGTTGGAAGAGCTGAAGCAACAGCTGGAGCAGCAGGAGGAGGAGCTGGGCCGACTGCGCCTAGGCGTGGTGAGGCTGCTGGGGGCTTGGTGCAGGGAGGGTGCAGGGAGGGGTGGGGCTTGCAGGTGAACCCTGAGGGCTTCTCTCTGCCAGGGGGCGACAGACTCAGAGAAAAGGGTGCAGCATCTAACTCTGGAGAACGAGGCCCTGAAGCAGAGCCTGAGCCTCACTCGGGACCTCTTGCTGCACTGGGCCCCAGGCCCCCTGGCCAGGGCCCCACAGGTAACCTATTCCTTAGCTGCAACTGTCCCTGCAGCCTGGGGCTCCTGCACACCAGGTGTCCAGCAGCAGGCCCTGCCGGGGGCCCTCTCTGACTGTGAATGGGCCCTGGGATGGTCTGTGTAGGGCAGCCCTCTCTCTCTGAGTGACTGACCCCAGGAGAGCAGAGGGACTTGGAAAGGAACCTTGCATGAAATTGAGAGACACCTGTCCATGGCCAGCTCTGCCCACCACTCTTGACTTTCCCATCTGTGAAATTTTTTTTTTTCTTTTTGAGACAGTCTCACTCTGTTGCCTGGGCTAGAGTGCCGTGGCGTCAGCCTAGCTCACAGCAACCTCAAACTCCTGGGCTCAAGCGATCCTCCTGTCTCAGCCTCCCGAGTAGCTGGGACTACAGGCACATGCCACCATGCCCGGCTAATTTTTCTATGTATTTTTAGTTGGCCAATTACTTTCTATTTTTAGTAGAGACGAGGTCTCGCTCTTGCTCGGGCTGGTTTTGAACTCCTGACCTTGAGCGATCCACCCGCCTCAGTCTGCTATAGTGCTAGGATTACAGGTGTGAGCCACCACACCCAGCCCCATCTGTGAAATGATACCACAGAATGCCCCTCCCTGAGTCTCCTCCTGGCTCCGTAGCCCACCTGACTCCCACCCTCCTGCAGGAGGAGGTGGAGGCACTGGTGGAGCTCCAAGGCCGGCTTCAGGAGGCCCAGAACACCACAGAAGCCCTCCGAGTCCAGGTGGGCACCGGGCCCAGGGCGAGGAGGGCTGGGGCACTAGGGGTGGGGGTGCTGAGGCAAGGCCTGGTCATTGCCTGTTTCCTCAGTGACAGAGGTGGGGTTGGGTGGGCAGCTGGGGGCACAGGAGATGCAGCTGCAGGGCCTTCAAGGGGCCCTTCAGCAGCTCCAGCAGGAGGCAGAGCAGAACTGCAGACGGGAGCTGCAACAGATGCACGGGCAGCTGGCAGGTAAGGGCTGCGGGTGGGGGCTCAGGGAAGGCCCTGAGGTCTGGGCTTTCCTTCTAAAAGACTTCCTCCTCCAGGACTTCGGGCACGGATGGCCAGCCTGCGTCAGGGCTGTGGGGACCTCCGAGGACTGGTCAGCACCTTCACCCAGAGCTGTCAGGGTTCGCTGAGTGAGGCCCGGGGCCAGGTCAGGAACTCCTGCCTACCTATCCCCTCCTCTCTGGGCAGCCTACTTAGTATTTTCCCAAGGGGGATCCCTGACATTTCTCCCTTCCCAGCCCAAGGGAATTGTTTGTACTAATAAAGCAGTAGTGGCTCTGGAACCAGAATAGTTTCTGTGTGACCGTGGGTGTGATGTCACTTCTGGGCCTTGTTTCTGTCCTATGGAAGCTTGGTAGATAGTAAATCCCTCACAGGGTTGCCAGGAAGCACAGAAGAGATATATGACATGATGTCCTTGCCTGTGATTCCTGGGTTTTATCCCAGGCCCACTGAATGATGCCTCTAGGAGCCTAAGGCTGCTGAAAGTTGTGGATTATCATGGATGGTTACAAGATGCACCCTATTGCTCTCAGCACCCAACCCCACTTGTAGCTCCTCCTTCGCTGTCTTCCTCATACCCCTGTTCCCTCAGGTATCCTGGGCCCTGGGGGCACTGTCAGCAGGAGGGGCTGGCACTCAGCTCCCTGCAGGGCAGCAGGGGCCCCCAGCTGGATGCCCTGGGCGGCTGCCAGAGCTCAAGGGTATGGCTGACCTGGGGAGTGGAGCGGGTGGGGAGGGCAGGGTGGAGGAAGTGGAGCCTCTGTACTTCAGCACCTGGGAGGCATTCTGCCAACTGCTAACTGCACTGCATGGCAGGAAATATCCGTGTGCTATGTCGGCTGAGGCCAGGGACACCCTCCAGCCTGGTGAGCGTGAAGCCTGGCCCACGGGGCACCGTTACCACCCACTATCGAGGACGCCATCGTCGCTTCCGCCTGGACTGGGTCTTCCCTCCAGATGCCAGCCAGGAGGAGGTGACAACTTGCCTTTGCACCTGTCCTCACCCTTTCTCAGAGTTCTCTGAAGAGCAGAAGAGGTTCCAGTTTGCCCTTCCTTGTCTGTCTGCCCACCTGGAAGGGGGAGGGTAGCTGGGCTTTAGCTGGCAAGGGAAGGCAGGACTGGCAAACTACCTGGGTGCCTTCTTCTCTTCCAGAGTTTGCTCTCTCCAGTCCCCCCCACCAAGCTCTGTAGGCCCTAAGGAAACAGACCTGGTTTAGACAGGAAGGTTAACATTTCAAAAACAATTTTTTACCAGGAAGCTAATGAAAATTAACCCGTTCCTGGTGACAGTTACTACTCATGTACAACTGACAGCAGGGTGTGGCTGGGGTGTTGCAGTGGTGGACAGTGCCCTGATCCCACAGGCAATGGCTTGGTGCTGCATCCTCCCTGGCTTCACCAGCTGCCCATTCCCCTTCCTTGGGGTCTAGGGTGCGCCCAACTGTGAGAGCAGGGACCTCTCCTTGCTTTGTGGCCCCCAAAGCAGGTGGATAGGGGAACAGGGAGCTTTCAGCCTTGGTGCTCTCTTGCTGCCCTGCCCAGGGCCAACTCTTTTCCCCAGACCCCTCTTTATCTGCCAGACACCAGTGGTAAAGTGGGAGCTCCAGCCCTAGCCCACCCCCAACTTGCTTCTCACACACCATCTTCATCTGTACACAAACTTTGTTACTAGAGCTCCCATAGCTGAGGACATGGAGGCTCAGAGCCAGGGGGGAGTAGGTAAGGGACAGAGTGGCTGCAACTCAGATGGGCTGCCTGCCAGTCTTAAAGGGATGGGGTGATGATTGCCTGGCATGTGGCCGGAGACCACCTCACCTCCTTTTCTACCTACTTTTCTATCCACACATCCCCTTGGTCTCAGCCCCCACCCTAAACTGCAGCCCTGTACATATCCCCCACCCCCCACTATCCTCTGGGCAACTCTCTTGGACAGGGCCTTCCAATTCAATATTTCTAACCAAAGGCATCTGTCACCAAGCTCCTCATGAGTGTTCCCCATTTCTGCAATGGTGCCACAGTCTGCCCACTGAATGTCACCCCCAGTGCCTCCTTCATGGAATCTTAGTGGTCACATAGAACCCAGAATTCTGGATTCTGTCCTCATGGCTGTCAGCTGTCAACTGACAGCTGAGTTGACTGCCCACCTCGTTACAAGTGACCTTCTCTGGACATGAAAGCTAACCATGTCATTGCTCAGAAGGTTGCTGTTGGTGTTCAGTGGTCAACACGATGAACATTCCAACCTCATCTCCCCTCCAGCTGCCTCTCTGCATCCTCTCAGTGCCTGGGCTCTAGCCATCCTGGTTGAACACCAGGCTCTTCCTGGGCTCAGCCTTTGTGTGTCAAGTACTGCTCTGGTACTCTAAGTACATGGTAGGTGCTACTATAGGCTTTATCTCACTGAAGGGAAACCTAGACACAGGAAGGAAATGGACAGTCAAGCCCCAGCATCTGGGCTCTTGACCAAGCTCCCCAGGGCCTCCTAAGTGGTCTTCAGTACTCCAGATCCTCTGCATAGGATATTCCCTCTTCTTGTCACATCTCTTGCCTTCTTTGCCTGGTAAATTCTTACAAGCACTTTCTCTGGGGAGACACAGGGTCCCTGTGTGAGGATCCACACTCCCCCTGTGGGCCCCTAGAGTCATCCTCCCAGGAGAATTAAGCTTTGTTCACTGTTCCCCCCAACCCCACTAAATAAATCCTAAATCAGGAACATGGGTGGAGCTCAAGACACTTCTGCTCTCTTATCCCTAGGTCTTCAGGGAGCTGGAGCAAGCTGTGCTGTCCTGCCTCCATGGCTACAGCGTCTGCATCTTCACTTACGGTCAGACAGGGACAGGGAAGACCTACAGCATGGAGGTGGGTGGAGCCCACACCCTGGGGGGAGAAGCCCTGGGGATTCTGGATGGCTTCTGGGGCCAGGGTTGGATGTGAGCCCAATGTGGCACTACACGCCATCCTCAGGGGCCACCCGAGGACCCTGGCATAGCTCCTAGGGCACTTCAGTCACTGTTCCGAGAGATGGGAGCCAGAGGGCAGCACCGTGTGACCCTCAGCATGGTGGAGATCTACAATGAGGCTGTCAGGTCAGGGTCATGTCTCCAGGCCTCCTACCTGCCCCTAGCCCAGGGCTGCTTCCTCCCCAAGCCCAAATCGAGCCCTCCCTTTTTCTTACTAGAGACCTTCTGGCCCCAGGGCCTCCTGAGCGTCTGGCCGTGAGACAGGGCCCAGAAAGCCAGGGGGGTATCCAGGTGGCTGGCCTTACCCACTGGGACATACCCAACTTGGAGACATTGCATCAGGTAAGGCTGCCCAGTGGATGGCCCAGCCCTCCAAGGCCATGCTGTCCTATACTCCCACCTGGGGTGAGGATCCTGCACCAGACCAGCCCTGTTGCTCTGTCTTTCAGATGTTGAGCTTGGGGAGGAGCAACCGGGCCACTGCTGCCACCGCCATGAACCAGCACAGCTCCCGCTCGCATGCCCTGGTCACGCTGACGCTGCGTGCAGCGTCTCCACCGTGCGCTCCAGGCACCGCAGGTACCAGGGCCAGTGTCTGAGTCCTGCGGGGTGCCCAGCGCACCCGAGGCCCGGCCTCCCTCCACGGTTCGCTTGCCCCCCTCTAGGGACGCTGCACCTGGTGGACCTGGCGGGATCCGAGCGGGCACGGAAGGCAGGAGCGGCCAGCGCGCCCCAGGGAGACCCGGACGGTGCCCGGCGTCTACGGGAGGCCCAGACTATCAACCGCTCGCTGTTGGCGTTAGGAGGCGTGATGGCTGCACTGAGGGCCCACCGACCGCACGTACCCTTCCGAGACTCGCAGCTCACGCGCCTGCTGCAGCCGGCGCTCGGCCCCGGCACAACTGCAGTGCTGTTGCTGCAGGTGAGCGCCCTGGCAGGCGTGGGCCCTGCAGGCTCGGGCAGCGGGAGGGTCGTTTGCATGCCAGGCGCCGCCCAGTCGGGGCCCGCCCACCAGTACCGCTCCCCCGCAGATCTCCACGCGGCCAGAGGATCTTGGGGAGACTGTCTGCTCACTCAAGTTCGCCGAGCGAGTGGGTCAAGTGGAGCTGGGGCCAGCCCGGCGCCGCAGGGTCCCGCGCTCCTCTGGGACGCCTTCCTCCCTCAGTACCGACACCCCGCTTACTGGGACCCCTTGCACCCCTACGCCGTCCCCTGGCAGCCCTCCAAGTCCCAGTCCGGACTGTGGCTCCAGTTCGGCCCTTGTGCCCCCAGAGGGTTTGCCCCGATAGTCCTGGGTCTTAGCCTTGCCCAAGGGGGTTGAGGACATACCTCTGCTGGCAGAGGCAGTAGAAAAGTTCCTATACCCGGTATCCCAGGGCACAAGGCCCTTGACTTCCAAGGGCCCACTGCCCCTCAAACTCCCAGAGTTGCCCCTCCACCTCACCAGTCAGTGTTATGCTTGGAGAAATTATCCCCCTCTCCCAATAAGGCTACAGGGCTCTCAGCTTGCTCCTTATCACCATTTGCTGTTATCACAGCACACAGCGGGGAATCCCAGAGCCAAGGGGGCCAGATCCCAGCCAAGTGGTTACCCAAGTCACCACCTCTGACCTCAGAATCAGGAGGCATGGCATTAAAATGTTGTAAATTCCTTTACTGTTATCTCCCCCCACCCAAGACCATGTCTTTATTCCTAACCCCTCTCCCCGAAAAGGTGCTACCTCCTTCCCAGACAGTAGAGAGCAGGACTTCAGGCTGGATCCCAGTTAGGCTTTCCCTCCCCCAGCCTGGAGCCGGGGAGGGGAGGTAACAGATGGGAAGGAATGGATGGGCGATGGCCTGAGAAGGTGGGGCCAGGAAGGGCTGTTCCAGACTGAGCTCTGCTTCTCTAGCCTTGCCTTGTGTGGGGAGGCAGAGGTGTGACTGGCAGGGCAGGGTTATGCCTTGCTGGGCCACACCACTTGTGGAGTAGTCCAATAAACATCGTGGACTCCCAGCAAGGCTGGTGCCCCGTGTCTTCAGGCTGCTGTGGCTGCAGACACCCTCAGGGCCTTGCTTCCCATCAGCAAGCTGGCAGGGTGGGAGTGAGCAGTGGCCCTGCCACAGGAGCCTTACAGGCTGTGCCAGGAGAGCAGCCAGCCTGGGGCAGGGGCAGACACGTCCCTAGGGTGGCTGACCCACACGTCATAGATACTTTTGTTGGGGGGCACCCCCTGGAAGAAGGCATCTAGATCCCAGAGCAACCTTGAGGGCCGTCGAGTTTCAGGGGGCCCCCCCCAGTAGGCTGGGTTGGTGGAAGGTGGACATCCGGGACAGGAGCTGGGTAGTGGTGCCAAGGGCACAACTACATTGGGGGCATAGATGGGCAAGTACGAGGTGGGCAGCTGCCCCCAAATGGGGGCCCTGTGTCCCCCATTGGACAGCCCTCTGGGGTCTGGGGTATCTTGCATTAAATGGAGGGGCCAAGCTCTGGGCTCTGGGGAGAGAGTTGTGGGCCCAATGGCTCCCCCCTGGGAAATCTCCCCCTCTGCTCTCCTGGGCCCAGGAAGGGGGCAGAGGGGCCACAGAGACCTTTCAGAGGAGAGCAAGGGTGGAGTAGGCACCGCCTCTTCCCTGCTATTCCCTGTGCTTGCCAAAGTTGGGCTGCTCTGTGGCGCCAGCTTGGGCCAGGGGGATGCCCCCTCCCCGGGGTCCCCTAGGAGGGACTTGATGCTGAAGCCCTCACAGGATGGCGGCGGGGGACTGGGCGGCCGGTAGGGCCGGCCCTGCAGCACGTACGGGCCCAGGTCCTTGGCGAAGCCTCCGCGCGCACCCCGGTTCTGCCAGCGCCTGCACAGGGCCGTGTTCTGCAGCCTCAGCGCCTCTGCCGGGATCAGGCTCACGTCGACCGCCCAGAAGTTGCCCTTGGCCTGAGGCTTCGCAGGGTCCTTGGGCACCTGGTGTGGGGGCAGACTTGAGTGGGGCTGCCCGACCCCTGGAGGCTCAGGACCTGCGCACCCACCCGGTCCCCGGCCTCCGACCCTTGCCCTGCCCCACCTTTCGGAAGCATCGGTTGGAGGAGAGGTTGTGGCGGATGGAGTCTTTCCAGCCCTCATAGTCATCCCTGAAGAAGGGGAACACGGCCTGGACCTGACGGATGATCTGAAACCACCAGGCAGTCGGCCGGCGCTGTGAGCCCGCGAGGGGAGAGGGCAGCACCCCACCCCTCCCCCACAGCTGGGCTCAGGGGCGCACTGGCATGGGTCCGCCTGCCCCCCACAGAAGAACACTTATGGGGGGAGAAGGGTAGCGCCTGAGGCCCTAAGCCCTCAGCACTGGTCCCACGAGCATAGCTGGGTGGGGCCAGGTGGAGGCCAGGGCCTGAGCCTGAAAGTAGGTGGGGAATGGGTCTGGGGAAAGGTCGGGCCACGGAGTGTGAGGGAGAGTGGGGACCCTCTCACCTGGGCCAGCTTCAGCCTGCGGGAGGGTGAGGCCTGAATCACCAAAGCGATCATGGCCAAGTAGGTGTAGGGGGGCTTGTCATGCCGCAGGTATCTCTTCTTCCTCCTCTTGGGGGGCTGGGAGGGCGACTCTGCCTCCAGGGGCCCCAGGCAGGAATCGCTGCAGGGCCCCATGCAGGGACAGCGTGGGCAGGCGCCTGGCCTGGTTGAGGGCTCGGGGCAGTGGGGCAGTGTGGCAGTGTGGAGGCAGGGCCAGGGCCTGAGGCCAGGCTGAGCTGGCCGCCAGACCCTTTATCATTCGGATGGAAGGGGGAGGGGAGGGGAGGGGAAGGGAGGGAGGAAGAGGTAGTGGGGGAGGGGAGCATGCAGAGAGCTGCGACAATTAGCAGGTTTTGGTTAATCTGGAAGGGAGGGGCAGGGAAGATTCCAGTGGGAGCTTTGGTTGAGCTGAGTCCTCAGTCCCCACTCCTGAGGTGCCTTTGGGTGTCTGGGCACCCCTTTGAAGAGCCCACGACCCATAATTACTTTATCTGGTTTGCCTTGGCCAGATCTCAGAATCCCATTTAACAGATGGGGAAGTAATTTGCCCATGCCATGCTGCCAAGGAGTTGGGCTAGGTCCCCTGAAGTTCAAGACTGAGCAGCTAGTAGGACCTGGGCTACAGTGGCTGGATACCACCCAGCACCTGATCAGGTGGTGCATCCTGGAGGAAAAGACCACAAAGTCCCCACCCCAGGAATAAAAGAGGGTTGCAGTTGACCCAAGTGGTTTTCCCAGGAGTGTGCTTCCGGAGCCCAGGCAAACCCCACCCCTTCTCCCTGGCCTTCTGATCTGCAGCTCTGCCCCTCAAGTCAGTTAAGACCTGTGCTCTGTACCCAAAGCCTAGGTTCCCCTTCCTCACGCTGGGCAAATTTGCCCAAGAATATAGCAGGGCCAGGGCACTAGCAGTGGTGGTTGGTGCTGGTACCCTAGACCCCTGGCAGCACAAGGGTATACTTTATGCACTTTTGAATCAGGATTTTGCTTTTCCTCTGCAGCGCCTTGCCAGTATTCCCTTAAAGAGTTGAAAATCTGCAGCATACAGTGGGGTGTCCAGCACACTTTGAGGTGCGGAGGGGAGGGAGCAATGAGTACACTGGAGGAGGAAGCCTGGGGCTGAGGCGGATGGTGTATATGGGATACCTGGCAGGGCTGTGCTCCTCCCACCACCGCAGACTCTCCCTTCAGAACTCACTTGGCCTCCTTCGAACTGTCACCTCAACATTCTTTAGGACCCTCTCCTCTTTTCTGTTTCCAGGACTCTAGTTGAGGGATTTTTGTGTCTCACCAGGCTAATAGCTATGGCTTCTTAGCCTCAGTCAGCAAAGACATGGTTCTCTCCCACAAGTCTTAAGGCACCCCCTCTCCACTGGTCCTTCCTTACTTCCAGGATAAAGCCCGGTTCCTTGGTCTGGTGTCCTCACTGCTCATCTCTGATCACACTCTCCCGGGTTCCCCAAACCATCACCTGAGATGCTGCCCATTCGGCCCGTGCACCAGTCCCAGGTCCCTCTGCCTTTGCACGTGCTGTTCCCTCCGCCTACCCATGATGTCTGTTCTGTCTTGCATAAACAGATGGCTATTTGCCCTTCCCGTCCCACCCAGGTCCCGAGGAAGTCCCTGCCACTGAGGGGATCCCACGGCACGGTCGGTAACCCTCCACCAGTAGTCCTGGGCAGGCACCGCCCTCAGCGAGCGCTCCTCAGGCCCCGCCCCCGGCAGCTCGGCCTCGCCTCCGCCTCCCACGGGGCACTGCGGCTTCCGGCCATGGGCTGCGCGGGTCGGAAGTGTAGCGTTGCCATGGCGAGGGCCGGGGACGGGGCCCGCCCCCGCAGCGCCTAGAGTAGAGCGAGTTGACTGCCCGGCTGAGTGTAGCAGACCCACTGTGCGGTTGTAGCCTGCGCGAGGCAGAAGGTGAGGTGCGGACTTCCGAGAGACCCGCGGGGGGAGCGGAGCGAGGGAGAGGGGGCCGGGTCGGGGGCAGGGGACCGGCCCAGGAAGGAAAGGAGCCGGCGCCCACCCGATAGTGGAGGCCAGGCCCAAGAAGGAGGAGTTGAGATGAGAGAGAGAAAGGGAGAAGGAATAGCACAGGGGAGGGTGAGGAGACCGGCTGACGGAGGAGAAAGCCGGGGTCCGGGTGAGGGAGTGCTCGGAGACAGATTCGGCCGGCTTAGGGAGTGGCCCAGGACAGCAGTCTCACCAGGCCCCACTTGGGCGTTGGTGGCCAAGGCCCAGGGCAGCAAGTGCTAAAGGTCAGGAAAGGCTTCTAAATGTGGCAGCCTGTGAATGCCACCAGTAGGGCATTTCGCATGTGAAGTTGTGTGAATTCTTGCAACTTGTTGACTAGGTAGATAGCACTAGAATTATCTTCATTTTCGGCTCAGGAAATAAAGGCCACAGAGAGTGACTTGCCCAGGTTTTGTGTAGGCTTTGGTGTTAAAACTGGAGCCTCTCTGAGGCAAGTTCCGTAAACTTTCAGGGATTCAAGTGACCTCACTTGTAGTGTGGGATGTCCCTGGACTACCTCATGAATTGAGGTAGGGCAAACAGCTGGGCAGGGCTAGTGCCCCGGCCTGGGAGGGAGTATCCAGGACTGGTCTGGGTCCCGGGCTGTACCAGAGCAGAGGCTCAGGGCACGGTGGGATTAATTTCCATGGGTGCAGAGAGGGGAGGTGTGTCTGGAATCTTTCCAGGCTTAGAGGAGCCAGAGCAAAGGTAGTCCTCGCCAAAGCTGTGTACCTTCCTTTTCTTCCTGAATCTGTACTTGAGGATGAAAGTGGAGGTGGGGGTATCACACCTCCCTTCTCAAACCATGTCTAGCCCAGCTTTAAGTCCACCTGGGAATCTTTGCTCATCAGTTGCTTTCTGGCAGGATTGGGGTTTCCCTGGGAGCAATGTCTTGTTTGCAATGCCCTGGGTCTCCTAAAGGGGCCTCTGGCTGTGCTGCCTAGTTCACTTCAGGTACCCAGAGCTGCCACTGGCTAAGGGGGGCTCCAACATGGGGCTGAGTTGCCTAAGGGGCTGGTGGCTGCCTGGTGGATCTTGCACAGACATTGGCTCTATGCTGATAACTATGGTGGATATTCAGAGCTCTGAGGGGCCAGCTGCCTGCCCCTGCCCCAAGTCCCCCAGTGTTGTTCGGAGCTGGGATAGGGGAGGCTTTGGTGGGTCCTTCCTTCTGTTAATGCCCCGCTGGATTTCCTTGCTATTTGCTGTCTCTCTTGTTTGGCCTGTATTGGCCCTTAACCTGCTTGGGACATTCTTGGCCTCTGCTTTGCCCAGAGAGTTTTCTGGGCTGGCAGGCACCTAGTAAGGGGACTTTCGTATCCTTGGACTCTAGTTTGGGGTATGTGTCCTAGGGATTCCTGAGTCTCTGGTCTGTACTGATAGTCAGTTGATACAGCTCTCTACTGCATGCAGCTTAGGAACCTCAGTCTCAGGTGAGCCCACAGACCATAGCAGCCCCCAGCCCCACACGTGCTCTGCCCCAGGTGCATCCCTAGCACCGTGCCGCATCCACCTGTTGGCCAAAATGAGACATCTGGGTGGCAGCTCCAGGCTTTTCCCTCATGTCTAGGTTCTGCTGGACCTTTCTCCAATATGTCCTTGGCATATCTGCACACACACTTAAGTGAAGGCCTTTCCATCAAACTAGCTCAGTCATGAGCTCAGAGTCTCCTATGTCACATTCTATCTATACTCCCAGTGCTGTACATTCAATAACTGTTTACCTCTTCATTCATTCATTCATCTAGTTATTGAGTGCTTCCTATGAGTCAGGCACTGGACTAAGTTCTGAGGATATAGCAGGGAAATAGTAAGTGGCATGTCAAGAATTAGAACAAGGGCCTGGTGCACTGGCTCACGCCTATAATCCTAGGACTTTGGGAGGCTGAGGTGGGAGGATCACTTGAGGCCAGGAGTTTCAGACCAGCCTGGGCAATATTGAGACCTCATCTCTACAAAAAACCAAAAAAAATTAGCCAGGCTTGGAGACATGCACCTGTAGTCTCAGCCACTTGGGAGGCTGAGGCAGGAGGATTTTTGAGCCCAGGAGTTTGAGGTTGTTGTGAGCTATGATGACACCACTGCATTCCAGTCTGGGTGACCCTGTCTCAAAAAGAAAAAAAAATTAAAACAGCAGGGTGATGAGATAAGAGCGACAAGGTAAACACAGAGGATCTCTGAGGAGGTCACATTTAAGATGTGATCTGAGTTACAAGAAGGAGCAAGCCCCATCCTAGATCTGGTGAGCTAGTGGAACAACTTTACAGACAAAAGGAACAGTATATACAAGGTAGAGGTGATGATGGAGATGATAGTACCAAATAAATGTGATAGACTCGGGGTTAGAGACTCTGTCTCTAAGCACCTCATCCTACCACAGGGTGTCCCTTCGGAAGTCAGCAACCTGCCATGCTCTTTTCTGTGGCCAGGCCCAGCTCTTGGCCTCAGGGGACTTGATGTGGATTAGCCCAGATCCCCGTTGGCCAATGTCCTGGGAATGCCCTTTGTAGCATGTCCCCTGGACGTGCAGGATCATGTTGCATTTCTTTTGGAGGCAGTGCCTGAGGCGGATGGCTGGTGGGGGTGTCTAACGGCTGCTATCCCTTGGACACCCTGTGGTAGAATGAGGTGCTGCCAGGTGTTCGCACCCTCCCCAGCACATGGTCTCTGTGGTCTTTTTCATTCTATCTGTTCTGATGGACATGTACAGTATGAGCTGGGGTTTTAATGTGCATTTCCCTGACCGTTAATGACCTGGAGCACCTTCTGTTTCTTTTTTTCATTTTCTAAAATGCAGCTGTGCTTGGAGATTTTGTGTTTATTGATCACTTGTTCATCATCTCGTGAAGTAGCTGTTTATGTTTTTGGCTTATTTTTCTATTAGGTGGTAGTTTTCTTTTTGTTATTTAGTGATTCTTTCTATATTAGTTGTTAGTTATGTATTACACGTGTTACAGTCTGTGGCTTGCTTGTCCATTCTTTTCAGTTTTAAACTTTTTATTTTCAGATGATGGCAGGTTCACATACAGTTGTAGGAAATGGTTCGGCTAGATACCTTGCAGACTTCCCACGTTCCACCAACGTTAGGTAACATCATGCCTAACTATATAGTATAATGTCTCAAGGGAACTTTGACATCTATACACGCCATGGACCTTGTTCACAACTTTGCATGGGCTTGTGTATGCATGTGTGTGTGTGTGTGTCTGTTCTGTGCAGTGATGTCACTGTAGAATGTGTGTGACCATTACACAGTCAGGACCCAGCACAGCCCATCTCAGAGACCTCCCCAGCTACCCCTTTATAGGTACCACCACTTACCTGACCCCGGGAAACCATCTTCTGTTTTCCTTCTCCATGATTTTACCATTTCAAGAATGTTCTATAAATGGAACCCTACAGGGTGTGATCTCAGGGGAGATTAGCATGATGTCCTGAGGTCCATCCAAGTTGTGTACATCACTAGTCTTTTCCTTTTGACTGCTGAGGAGTCTTCCATGGTGTGAATGAATGACTGCCTGTTTAACCATTCATTTGTAGGATATTTGGTTTTTTTCAGTTTTTGGCTATTATGAATAAAATTGCTATGAACATGTGCAATTTTTTGTGTTACTTAAATTTTCATTTTCCTGGGATAAATGCCCAGGAGTGCAGCTGCTGGGTTATGCAGTACTTGCATGTTAGCTGTTTTGTTCTAAGAAACTTCCAACATGTTTTCCAGAATGGCTGTTCCATTTCATGTTTTCACTAGCCATTTGTGAGACCCTTTTCTTCACACCTTGCTCTTCTGTATGTGAGTAGCGGCATCTTGCTGTGCTTTTGGTTTGCATTTCCCCGGTGGCAAGGGATGCTTATTCACACCTCTGTACATCCTTTTCAGTGAGCTGTCTGTCTACATCTGTTGCCCATTTTTTTAAATTCATAACCACCTCAGAACTTATCCCATTTTTTAATTGGATTGTTTCTTTGAGATTCTTGTTCTCTTGACAGAAGTAGCTGTCTTTTTTTTTTTTTTTTTTTTTGGAGACAGGGTCTTGCTCTGTCACCCAGGCTGGAGTGCAGTGGTGAGATCACAGCGCACTTCAGCCTTCAACTCCAGGGCTCAAGCAATCCTCCTGCCTTGGCCTTCTGAATAACTGAGACCACAGGCACCAGCCACAAGGCCTTTAGCAGAACAAAAGCTTTTAATTTTGGTGAGGTCCAGTTTATCAGTTTTTTATTTTAGGGAATGTGGTTTTGGTGTTAACTGTTTGTAGAAGTTTTATTGCTTCACCTTTTACATTTAGATATGCAGTTCATGCAGGGTAGGGGCAGACTTTTTTACATATGTATATCCGATTGACCCAACACCATTTATTTGAAAAGGGTTTTCCTACGGCTCTGCATTGTCATAAATTGAGAGTCTACGTGTGTGGGTTTATTTCCAGACTCTATTTTGTTCCATTGGTTTATTTCTCCATCTCTAAGCAAATACTTCAGGGTCTTATATACCAAACTGTGTAATAAATCTTGTTAATCTAATACTGTAAGTACTTCACATTTTTTCTTTTTCAGGATTGGCCCTACAGTTCTTGGCCTTTTGCATTTCTATGCAAAATGGAGAATTAGCTTGTGCGTTTTGCATGATTTTGATTGGGACTGCACTAAATCTTAGATGAATTTGGGGCAAAATGACATCTTTAAAGTTCTGAGTCTTTCAACCCAGAGGCATGGTGTCTCCCTCCATTTGTTTAAGTCTACTCTCATATCGTTTCATAATGTTTTGTGGTTTTCTGTGCACATCTTTTACTAGATCTATTCCTAGGCATTGATGCTTTTGGATACTATTCTATTATAAATAGGAGATGGACATCCACTTCTGATAGCTTTGGTCTTCTCAGGTAACATGTTTCTGTCTGGAAGTTTTCGGCAGGCCTTGGAGCTGTCCTAGGGAGTGGCTATGCTGATGTGTTTGGAGTAACTGGGGCTGTGATTTCTACCCAAGCCCAGTGGAGCTGGGGGGTGATAGTTGAGGGTGTGGGGATGGGGTGAGGACCAGCCTGCGGGGAGCACTGGAGAGGTGGGGGGAGCAGGGCTCACAGGAGTGAGCTGGGCAAAGGGGTGATGGGCAGAAAGAACAATGGCAGAGAGGCGATGGCAGAGAACGGGGTATAGAATTGAGCTGATGGGGTGGGAGCAGTCACTGGTGGTGATGGGTTGAGAGTATAGGACATTGTCTCAAGAAGAGGTCAAGGCTGTTGAAGGATTGTCCAGGAGGATGTGGAGGCCACAGTTCAGACAGTAATGGGTGGGGGGTGGTGCCGGCAGCAAGGGCTGGTGCTGGGTGGTGACTACGTCCCAGCTAGGTCTCTTGGGGGTAGGGGCTGCAGGCCTCAGTGAAGATGAGCAAGAGAGAAGGTGCTTCCCTTCCAGGCCCCCAGACAGGGCTGCCAGGCAGGGAGCAGCACAGAAAGAGCCAAGTTCCCTCAGCAGGGAGGAGGCCAGGGAGGGCTTCAGGATGAGGGTGTAGAGAGCCTAGGTCAGAAGCCCCCGCTCTGTCCTGCTTCTCTGATTACTACTCACCTCTGCCTCTCTTCCATCTCAGCCAAAGTTCTCAGGAGGGTTCTCCCTTGTAGGGGTGACACCTTCTACCCGCATCCCCCACCATTGCTGGTTCCCACTCAGGTGGCAGGGATCTCCGAATCTTTTCTTATAAAAGATAAAAATATTTGTTGTTCTTTAAAAAAGATCACATGTGCACATGGCAGATGTATCTATGGGAATGGATGAGTCAGGTGTGACTGGAGGTCACCATATGTGCTGCCTAAGCCTATGGTCCAGAGGTGGGGTCCTGCTTTTATTTTGCAGGTGTCAGTGATGAGGGAATTGAGGGTCCATCTTCTGTCTGGCGTCTACAGTAGGATTTGTGTCCTTCCATGAACTGTCAGTCCTTTGCCCACCTGGGTGTGGCTCCTTTGTGGGCTGATCTGAGGACGACTTTGTCTCATTTATTTTAAATGTTTTTGCCCACTTGATCACCTGTCCTATGATTTCGAAGGTTTGGTTTCGATTTGTTTTAACAATGTAGACTTTTTTTTGTTCTTTTTTTTAAATTTATAATGCCTAGATCATAACACATGCAAATGCAGAAATTTAAAAAATTTTTTTCTTTTTTGAAGCAGAGTCTTGCTCTGTCACCCCGGCTGGAGTGCACTGGCTTGAGCCATAGCTCACAGCAACCTCAAACTCCTGTGCTCAAGTGATCCTCCTTCTGCCTCACCCTCCTGAGTAGCTGGGACTACAGGTGTGCAGTAGCGCACCCAGCTGACTTTTTTTTTTATTTTTGTAAAGACAGGGTCTTGCTGTGTTGCCCAGGCTGGTGTGGAACTCCTGGGCTCAAGCAATCCTTCTGCCTTGGCTTCCCAAAGTGCTGGGATTACAAGCATGAGTCACCACGCCAGCCCCATTTTGAAAATTTAGTGCAATCAGATTTATCAGTTTTTCTTTTCTGTTTCTGGGGTTTGTGTCGACTTTAGGAAGCTTTCTCCTTTGCTGGGATTCCTTCTTGTACTGTTGTGGTTTTATTTTTTCCTTAAGGTATGTCTGTGATGTGTCTAGGTCTGTTCTGGTGTGAGGAGTGAGGTAGATTCCTGCCCTGTTGTTCCAGGCGGTCACTCACTGTCCAGCACCCCATACCGAGAGGTCTGCCCACATTGGCCCTGCATGCAGCCCCACTCTGCCACTGTCCCAGCTTTACTGCAGGATGCTCTAGGCTCCTGTCTGCACCCTGCTTGGCCATGCCCTCCTGGACACTCTCTCCTGGGCTTCCTGGCACTAGTCTGTCCCTGGTGCTCTTCCTCCATAGATACCACCCACTCCTCCAGTGCTGGGGGACATCCAGTGCTGGGGTTCAGTTGTGTGTGGAACACATGTCCCCAGAGTCCCTGGCTTCCAGTGGCTGAACAGGGCTTGTACCCAGAGCTCCTGCATGTACCCTAAGTGTGTTCAGCGGCCCCACCAAGAGTCCATCCCTGCAGTTCCTGCCTCCGAGACGTCCACTTTGCTTGTACAGATAAACAAATCTGTGTATACACAGCACTTTTAACCAGGGTGGAATCAGCCTCTGCACTGTGGTCAACATCGTGTAGCCACTGTCCGGTGATGATTAGATCCACCTCATCTTGTTAACAGATACGTGTGCATAGATGTTATTCCACAGAATGGCTAGACATAATTTACTTTTCCCAAAATGATGGACAAATAAGTTTCCCAGTTTTTGCTCTGACAGATATTGCTACAAGTAAAACTCTTTTGGTTGTGAGTGATAGGAACCAACTCCAACAAGCCTAAGCACAAGAGTTGCAAAGCCTCCCTCCAGGGAGGGCAAGCAGGGGGTGGGCAGTGCTGGGCTGCCCCCTACTTCCTGCCCCTGCGCCTCCCTCTCTTCTTTCATGTCTCCAACAGCACACAGCCTCCACCTACCCCCTCGTCCCGGTCTCAGGGTGTTAATAAAGCAGACACTTTCTGCCCCTCTGGGCTCTGGCTGCACCATGGATGCTGAGAGGTGGGCACAGGAGGCACAACGGTGGAGTAGTTAATGAAGGCTCTCAATTTAGGTGTGACTTGGTCTCCTCAGGTAAAAATGGGATGCTGGCAGTACCCACTTGCAGAGGGCTATAGTAGTGCGGATGGTACTACTGGGGCACTCAGGTCTGGGGCCTGGGCCCTCAGGCAGGCGTGGGTCTGTCCTCATTGGAGCTGCTAGGAGTCTGGGCTGGGGTCTGGGTGCTGGGCCTTTGACCCTGAAGGCCAACTTCCCCGTGGTGTGCAGGCTGAGGGACAGCAGGGTTGGGGTGGGGAGCAGTGGCCCATGTTCTTCTAGGATGCTCCTCCTACCTGGAGGAGCCCACTCTCCTGGGCTTGGAGGTGAGGACTGGGATAAGTCAACCAGATTATCTCTGTTTGACATTCCAAGAAGGCTTGGGGGAGGGTTTGTGGAGTGTGGGGGGGGCCACCCTGCCCAGGCCCCTGTTGGCCTGGGTGGAATATGATGGCCATTTAGCCATTTGGTGGGACTCTGCCGAGCTGGCCACCAGCCAAGGGGCACATCTTCCGGGCTCTGGCAGGCTGTTCCCGCTCCTCGTGGCTGGAAGGAGGGGCCCAGGCTTGCTAAGGTTCAGCTGGGCAGCCAAGATTCAGGTCGGCAGGAGGTGGCCTCTTGGAGTCCTCGGACCTGCTGTATTCCATTTGTTCTCTCAGGTTGTTTCCTCTTTTGTAGGATATGGGTGTCAGCATACCTTTTCATTTATAAAATGATGGGGGTAGTAGGTGACATTCCCTTCCTGGAAGAAGTGGGTGTTCATTGAGAACTCTGCATGCCAATCTGGCCAGAGAAAGGTTGGGTCAGTATCTACATGGCCATGAGGTCTGGCTAAGTGGAAAACGGGACACCTAGTGGGCATCCTCTGGGCAGAGCATGGCCAGTGCCTTCTGAGGAGTGGTCTGTGACCAGTCCAGGGGCCACACAGTGTGTTGGACAGGGTTGTGCCCCAGCCGAAACTGTGTGTCTGTCTGCAATGAGAGACCCCAAGCCAGGTGGGCCTCTTGAGACTCTGTTCATACAACATCGGCTTTTCTTGCAGCCCAGAATGGCTGAAGCATTGACTGGCCTGGGCCAGGGAGCCCAGCAAGGAAGAGGTCTAGGTCCCGGACAGTGAGAACTGGGTGTTGGTCAGGAGAGCGGACGCCCATGTAGGGCCCTCACGGCAGTGCCTGGCCCTGGTGGGGCAGCCCCTGGGGAAGGCCCTGCTGTGTGTGGGCTGTTCTCCTGGCTTTCAGCAGCCCTTTCTGAAAAAGTGAGGTGGGAAGAGCCTGGGACAACCTTCCTCTGCCTGTCCCAAGTGTGTAGGGCAGAGAAACTTCTCTCAGGACTGCTGCTGGCAGTGCTCTCTTCAGGCAGAGGGGCTCACACAGGTGGACCCTGAGATGGCAGGGAGCCTGGTCTCACCTGAGGCCCAGCACGGGGCTCCCTGGAGCCTGCTTTGGCACCTGCCTGGATGTGCTTCCTTGTTGCTCCTCAGGTGCACGTGGCTCCGGATGGAGAGACTGTCCTGAAGACACTGTCAACAGGCCCACCTGTGCCCTCGTGCCCTGGCTGCGTAGAGAGTCCCGGGGCACTGGCCACTGGGACCCCAGAACTCTGACCACATGCCCTGCCCCAGCCTCTGAGGCTATACCTCCTCATTAGCACTGATGCACTGACTGTGGGGACAGCTGGGAAGGTCCAGGTTGGGCCATGCCTGCTCCCAGGCCCCCCCAGGTTCCTGAGGCCTGGAAGGTGAACTGAGGGCTCTCAGGGGCTCCTGGCTGATTGAATCTGCCTGCCCTCCCTTCCCCCTCAGCAAGGTGCCAGGAAGCTGAAGCTTTGTTATCTGGGTAATTAGCTTCAGACCCTGGACTGAGGCCTGCCAGGTCCCACAGGCTGTGCACTCTGACCCCAAGAGGGAGGCGAGGTTGCCCACACAGAGGCCCTGCCTGTTGAGCAGCTCGAGGCCAGGCCTGCCTGGGGAGCAGGCTGTGGGTACCTTCCCACATTACCCTCGCTGCCTGTGGTCTGTGCCCCACAGGGCGGCTTGGGCACCGTGTGGGTCCTCCTGACCCAGCTGTGCCAGGGCAAAGGGCACTGAGCCCTGGGAAGGGGATGCACCCAAGGGTGCCAGTCCTGCCTGCTGCCCCGCCCCTCAGGCCCGGCCTGGCACCCGAGCCCCCCGCTCTGGTGCCCCAAGCAGCCCTGTGGGCTGGTAGCACCCACCATGGCCGAACACTTGGAGCTGCTGGCAGAGATGCCCCTGGTGTGCAGGATGAGCACGCAGGAGCGGCTGAAGCATGCCCAGAAGCGGCGTGCCCAGCAGGTGAAGATGTGGGCCCAGGCTGAGAAAGAGGCCCAGGCTAAGAAGGTCCACGGGGAGCGGCTGCGTAAGGAGGCAGCCGGCCGAGGGCCCCAGAAGCAGGTTCTCTTCCCGCCCAGTGTTGCCTTGCTGGAGGCTGCTTCCCGCAATGACCTGGAGGAAGGTGAGTGCGGTTGAGCTCTCTGCACAGTGGATGGCCCTCACCCTGGCCGTCTGGGCACCGTCTTGTGTCAGGGCTCTGAGCCCTGGGCCTGGGCCTGTCTGCAACTCCTGGGCTCTAGATCCCAGATCTGGCCAGGCCACTTTAGCCTGGGCAGCCTTGTGTCCCTCCGTAAGTGGTAGGCAACCCTGAGGCCAGCCCATGCTGGGACAGCTGTCCTTCAGATGGGGGCTGTGTGCAGGGGAGTCCTGATGTGAGGTGAGCTGAGTTGCCGGTAGTGGGCCATGGGGCAGGCCCACAGGAACCTGCAGAAGCACCCAGTGCCTGGCACAGCTGGATGTGGGGTAGCTGACAGCCTGCACTGCTTCTTGCCAGGGTGCTGGGATGCTTAGGAGAGTCCTGGTCTCCACCTCCGTAGAGTAGGATGGTACCGCCATAAGGCAGGGCTGGCCAGGCCTGGGGTAGACCAGAGCCCACACTGGCCAGAGCTCAGTGACAGGCCCGGGCTCTCAGTAGGCTCCTGTTCCTCCCTGTGCCCCATGCTTGCAGCCCCAGCTGTGTGCGAGTTCCATTTCTGGTGTCCTGGCATCTAGGGGGAACAGGCCTGGAGGCAGGGGATGAGGAAGAGTGTGCTGCGGGTGTACCATAGGGAGCGGTGGGAAGGCAGGCGTGTCTTCATGCTGCATGCCAGGCATGGCCAGGGAGGACCCTGGTGACCTTGGCGAGAACTGGGGCCTGAGATGAGATCTCTGAGGGGCAAGGATGAGCTCTGCAGGGTGGGGCAGGGGGCCTCAGTGTTGGGTGCTAGAGGACCCAGCAGAGAGTGAACACAGCTGGGGGTGGACAAGGTCCCCTGGTTACTGTGACTGGGGAGGCAGGTGGTGCTTCCAGGCTGCAGTAGCTTCAGGGCAGGCAGGGAGTTGGGATTGTTGGAAGGCTGCTGTCACACAGGAGGGCCTGTTTGTGGGTCTGGGGTTGGAGCTCTGGGATGCAGGGCTTGCAGGCATTGGAGACAGAGGGCTTCTGGGGGTGTGGGCTGCTTGGGGTGGACAGACACTGCTGCTCCTGAGCCCTCCTCTGGCTCTGTGCCTCTTGCCATCTGTGCCACTGGCTTCTTCCCACCAGCTTCTTCTCTGCCCCTCCCCAATTCCTGGGCCACAGCACAGTTGGCCCAGGGGCCTGACCAGGGACAGCACAGGCCACACAGGACCCCACCCCAACCTTGTCTTCCCTGTCTTGCAGTCTGCCAGTTCCTCAGGAGTGGGATCAGCCCTGACCTGGCCAACGAGGATGGCCTAACGGCGCTGCACCAGGTCAGCCCATACTAGGGGTGGGTGGAGCAGGTGGGCTGGTTCCTGTCTCTGGCCGCTCAGGTTGCGTGGTTTGCAGTGTTGTATTGATGACTTCCGAGAGATGGTGCAGCAGCTCCTGGAGGCTGGAGCCAATGTCAATGCCTGTGACAGTGAGTGCTGGACGCCTCTGCATGCTGCGGCCACCTGTGGCCACCTGCATCTGGTAGAGCTGCTCATTGCCCGGTAGGGCCCACTGGGTGTCTGTCTTTGTCAGGGAGGAGCTTCCTGAGAGGGCAGCTCAGGTGGCTGTTCTTGGCGAAGTATCCCTGGCCCTTGGTCTCCTGTGTTCTACCTTAACCATTGCTGACCCACCCTGCATGTGTCCTGGCTTGAGAGCAGGGCCCGGGGCCCCAGGGGGACAGGCATGTGCTCAGAGTAGTATGGTCTTTGGCCTGCCTGGTATATGACCTCCTGCCAAGAGGGCAGGACCTCCAGCTCTGGCCTGAGGGCCTCCCCAGGTTCCGCACAGAGAAATGCTGTTTTGGTCTGAGTGAGGAGGGTTGAATGTAAGGAGGGAAGGGTGGTGAAGAAGCCAGGTGGGCCTGGGATCGGTGGTACCTGGGCATAGGTGAAGCCTTTACCTTTAACAAGGAAGGCCCCTGAACAACTGCCTCTGAGCAGGGAGAGTGGTGGCTTCACCAGGAGCCTCCTCACTTCCTTTCCTCCTTAACTCCATGCCCCTCCAGTGGGACAGAGGGAGGGTTGGGTCAGGCCATCCTTGGAGCAGTCTAGGTGAGGTCAGTGGCTGTGTGGGTGGATGGCAGTCCTGTCAGACACAGCTGTCACAGAGTCAGTTGTGTGCTGGAACTACAGGGGTGCACACAGGCAGGCCCTCAGAGCTCCCACAGCCCTGCAGGGCTTTCGAGCAGAGCCTTTACCTGGGCCTGTTCTTCCCTGCCACCTTCTGCCTCTGGGTCCCCTAGAGTCCAGCTGCCCCCAGCAGGTGAGCCCATTGTGCACGTTTATAGGGGCAGGCAGTTGTCAGGAACTTTCAGCCCCAGTAAGTAGAGACTGCAGGATGCCTTGTCTGGTTTAAATACAGGATCCAGGGCTGAGGGGCCTAGAGGCAAGCTCTCCCAGCAGTAGGTGGGGCCTGGGCCAAGTCCTCCATGTCCGCCCTGTACTTTCTGAGGGGCAGCCCTGGGCTCTGCAAAGGGAGGACATGCTGGGGACCTCTCTGAGGAGCCTGGTCCTGTGGCCAGTGCCTCCCATCCATCCTACCTGCAGTGGCGCCAATCTTCTGGCGGTCAACACTGATGGGAACATGCCCTATGACCTGTGTGAAGATGAGCAGACACTGGACTGCCTGGAGACTGCCATGGCCAACCATGGTGAGTATGGCTATGCCTGTTGGAGGGGGCTGGGGCCCTGATGTGCTCACTCTAAGCCTGCTGCCTCACAGGCATCACCCAGGACAGCATTGAGGAGGCCCGGGCTGTGCCAGAGCTGTGCATGCTGGAGGACATCCGGGGCCTGCTGCGGGCTGGGGCAGACCTTAATGCCCCCCTGGACCACGGGGCCACGCTGGTGAGAACTAGAGGGGGCCTGGGGGGGAGTCGCTACTGGAGGGGCACGGGGCTGGAATTCAGGCTGGGTGGCTTGCCTGCAGCTGCACATTGCTGCTGCCAATGGGTTCAGCGAGGCTGCTGCCCTGCTGTTGGAGCACCAAGCCAGCCTGAGCGCCAAGGACCAGGATGGCTGGGAGCCACTGCACGCAGCAGCCTACTGGGGCCAGGTGAGTGCAGGGTTGGGAGCAGGTGGGTTGGGGTGGGCTCCATGGCTTCAGAGCCTTCCACAGCCCTGGCTTGCCGGCCCACAGGTGCACCTGGTGGAGCTGCTCGTGGCACATGGGGCCAACCTGAACGGAAAGTCCCTGATGGATGAGACGCCTCTTGGTGAGCTCAGCGGGTGCTCACTTCTACCCGGTGGAGAGTAGGCAGGGAGGGTGCTGCCCCTCATGCCTGCACCCACTTCTTCTCAGATGTGTGTGGGGACGAGGAGGTGAGGGCCAAGTTGCTGGAGCTGAAGCACAAGCACGATGTGCTCTTACGCGCCCAGGGCCGCCAGCACTCCCTGCTGCGCCGCCGCACCTCCAGCGCAGGCAGCAGAGGGTGAGCCATGTGCCCAGCCCCCAACCCCTGCCCTTCCGCAGGCCCTGCCCACCCCCCACCCCCAGACAAAGCCCCTGCTGACATCAGCTGCCTGGTGGAGGTGCCAGCTGGAACTCTGAGCTCTGGGGCAGAGTCCATGGGGCAGGCAGTGTCCTCCTCTTACTTTCCCCACCCCAGGAAGGTGGTGAGGCGGGTGAGCCTAACCCAGCGCACCAACCTGTACCGCAAGGAGCATGCCCAGGAGGCCATCGTGTGGCAACAGCCACCACCCCTTAGCCCAGAGCCCCCCGAGGATGACGAGGACGGCCAGACAGATGCTGAACTTGGGCCTCCGCCCATCGAGGTGTGTGCCCTGCCCCTGCTGGGCTCAAGTAAGGCTTCTGACCTTACTTGGGTGCCTCGGTTCTCCCTCTGCACTGGCCCCCTCTGGAGGCAGTGGGGTGGGTGCACCACAGGGGTCAGCTGCTGCCTCCCACTCCCTCTTTTCTGCCCCTCCATGACCATACAGCCTGGAGGCCAAGGCTGAGGAAGATGAAAGGGGGCGCCTCCTGATATCTCTGGGCCTTCGTTCTGTCCACAGGAGGACAGCCCTGAGGAGGCCAGGCCACACAATGGCCGAGTAGGGGGGCCCCCGGGCCGGCACCTGTACTCTAAGCGACTGGACCGGTGTGTCTCCTATCAGCTGAGCCCCCTGGAGAGCACTGCCCCCCACGCCCTTGTCCGAGACAAGGCCCACCACACCCTGGCAGAGCTCAAGCGCCAGCGAGCTGCTGCCAAACTACAGAGACCTGCCCCTGAGGGGCCCGAGGCCCCTGAGTCTGTTCTGCCTGCTGATACTGGGAGCCCTCAGCCTGACTGTGGCTTTGGGGTGGCAGTGGACCCGCCCTTGCTCAAGCTCACAGCCCCGTCAGAGGAGGCTCCTGTGGAGAAGAAGCCATGCTGCCTGCTCATGTGAGAGGCTGTTGGCTTCAGGTGGCATGGCCCTTGCCCTGCAGGCCCACCCCACAGTGTGCTCTGCTACTGTGGATGGGCAGCGTGGAGCCTGACTTCCACTGGCCAGGATGTCCTCTCTCAGGGATGGACCTGTGGCAGAA
This sequence comes from Lepilemur ruficaudatus, assembly GCA_963574885.1. Taxonomy (NCBI): domain Eukaryota; kingdom Metazoa; phylum Chordata; class Mammalia; order Primates; family Lepilemuridae; genus Lepilemur; species Lepilemur ruficaudatus. The sequence continues at coordinate 27,987 of CAUYRT010009812.1, read as the reverse complement.
GACATGCGTGGGGGGCAGCTGGCTGCAAAGACTGTTTTTATCCCATGATTCCTGGTAAAGGGCTGTTTCGCCACCAAGCCTTGTGTGTGTCTTAGTTGGGCCACCGTTCTCACTGTGGTGAGCAGGTTGTGCTGCTTTACTGGTGAACTGCCTGTTCCCATGAGCACCTGAGGCCTGTAAGTGCACGCTGGGGCTTGTGGCAGCCCCAGCCTGTGTGTGGGCACGAGGCCCATGGCCACTGGGCAAGAAGCCTGGCCCTCACCCAGACCCACCCTCACAGCTTCCTGGAGGTGCCTCTGTAACTCTTTGCCTTCTTGAGAAGAGCAGGGTGCTTGGGAAGGCAATTCCTTGGGGGCCAGGGTTGAGGGTGTCTGTGCCAGAGGGGCAGGGACTGTGGCCTGGAAAGGGAGGTGTTTTCTGTCAGACTCTTGGGGCAGAGCTAGAGGGGTAAAATGGGTACAAGGCTGGCGTCAGAAGCTCCCCTGGGTGGGGGTGGGGAGCGGGTGTGAGGCCCCAGTTACTGGCAGGCAGCCCTGATCCTGGGGCCTGGCTGCCAGCTTCTGCCTGGGCTGGCATAGAGAACAACCAGCTGGCCTCTTGTACTCTGAGCTGGCTGGGCACAATGTGTCAGGGTAAGAGGGGCCCCTAAGGGGCTTTAAGCAGGAGGGCTGAGGGCACTGCCAGTTCATCTATGGCAGACAGTTTCCTATAGCCACCAGTACTGGGTATATGGGTACAGGCCCCCCTCCCTACTGGCTTGGCACCAGGTGGGTCAGCCCACTGTCCCTCCAGCCTGCCCTTCCCCTAGCATCCGAGGCTGTAGGTGTGTCCTTAGCAGGGCTGGGGGAGGGCCAGGGGCTGGTTGCTGGTTAAATTTAGTGTGTGAGGTAGGGCAGCTGCCCAAGGTCCAGCTGCTACTTGGGCCCTGCTGCCCAGGGGTGGACAGGGGCCAAGCCTTTACTATCCTGTGCTGAGGCCTAGGGGCTAGAGAAGCAGGCCTGCTTGCGTTGGGAGGCTGTTGTGGCAGTGGAGCTGAGAGGTGTGAGATGAGGGGGTGGCCAGCCGGGGCCCCCGATGGCTTCTGTCTTAACCAGCAGGGTCAGAGGAGTAAAGACGCCCTCCCCACCCCCGCCCGCCCTTGGGCCTGCCAGCTACAGCTCAGCTCAGAGGGCCAGCTCCCTGACCCTTAGTTCAGGTTTAGATGCGGGCTGCCTGTTGGCTCCCTGCAGTGCCTGTGGAGGTGGGGCTCTGGGGGCCTATCCCGGCTCCCTTCCCACTCTCTCCACCAATCAGGAGCAAGAGTGAAGGGGAGCGTAGGTCAACACTGGCCTGGGGTGTGGTTCCGGGGCATCTCCCAGCTGGTGCCTGGTGAAAGGGCATGACCGAAGCCCGGACAGCTGAGGTGTGAGGTGTCCCTGGGCCCAGGGCTGGCCTGTCTCCAGCCCCCTTGCTTAACATCCCTAATGCCCTGCAGTGCTGATCAGGGACCAAGGTCCAACCATAGCACCCTTGCAGCCTCCAGGCCATGGCCACCAGCCCAGAAGGGGCTGGATGGAACCCAGAGGCTGAACTTCTCACTCCCCTCCCCCAGCACCCCCCCAGATTCCTGAGGCCTGGCTCGGTTACCTAGGAGACAGGTCCACTGGCCCCGGCAAAGATGGGGGCACCGAAAGGACTAGGCCTCAGCCAAGCCCTGCTGGGGTAAATCTCCAGTGGCCCCAGGAGCGTCCATTCTCACCTTGGGGGTCACCCTTTCCAGCTTTGCCAATCCTCAGGGCTGCTGGGCCCAGGCTTAGCCCCCACCCCCATGACACTTAGTCCCTCACAGTTGCCTAGACCTTACTTCTGTATCTACCCCCATCTGGGTTTCCTGCTCTCTTGTCATGGGGACACTGGGCGGGCACTGGGCCTCGCCCCAAGCTCCGCCTGCCGCCTCACCCACTCCCTCTGACTCCCTGGGGCAGAACTGTGCCCAGACGGGTGGGGCGGGGCCCAGCTGTCCCCAGCTCCTTCAGCCCTTTTTGTCCGTTTCAGTGGAACCAGCAGGCTGCAGTGAAGAGGGTGCCCTCTTACCTTGAGTCTCCCCAAGCCAGGCTCCCCTCTCCCAGCCCTGGTCCACTGAGCCTGGACCCACCTGCCCCCATCCCCACTTTGGGGTCCTGCCGTCTGAGCTGCCTTCCTGCCTGGTCTGAGCAGAGCCATGGCCTTGAGGGCAAGTAACCAGAGCCAGGCTACACGGAATGGGCTGAAGAAGGTGCTGACACTGGACACCATGAACCCGTGCGTGCGGAGGGTGGAGTATGCAGTGCGCGGCCCCATAGTGCTTCGTGCATTGGAGCTGGAGCAGGAACTACGCCAGGTATGGCCCCAGGCTCCACTGCTGACTTCAGGTTGCACCTGGGCAGTTGAGTAACCCCCAGCTCCATTGGCACATGGGACAAGGGCTGAGGGGTTAATGAGGTCCCATCTCACTGCTGCCTCCCCTTCCTTCCCAGGGTGTGAAGAAGCCCTTCACGGAGGTCATCCGTGCCAATATTGGGGACGCACAGGCCATGGGGCAGAAGCCCATCACCTTCCTGCGCCAGGTGAGGCTCCAGAACAGCCCGTGGCATACCCCCTCACCCTAGCCCATGTGCCTGGCCTCAGTACTTGGTCCTCCCAGGTCCTGGCCCTCTGTGTAAACCCGGATCTCCTGAGCAGCCCCAACTTCCCTGCCGATGCCAAGAAAAGGGCGGAGCGCATCTTGCAGGTGTGCGGGGGCCACAGTCTGGGTAAGTGCCAGTTCCAGACCCAGTGCAGCCCCAGGTAGAAGCAAAGAGGGGTAGACCTGCCTGCTCAAGGGGTAGGTCCCTTCAGAAGGGCTGCAGGGGGACTTGGTCATCCTCATGTGTGTCCCTCCCCATCCTTCCCTGCACCCCCGGGGTCCAGGGGCCTACAGCATCAGCTCTGGCATCCAGCTGATCCGCGAGGATGTGGCTCGGTACATTGAGAGGCGTGATGGAGGCATCCCCGCGGACCCCAACAACATCTTTCTGTCTACGGGGGCCAGCGACGCCATCGTGGTAGGCCGGGCCTGGGCAGGAAGACAGAGTGGCCCTTTGTGTGCGGCCTGGCCGACCTGGCTTGTTCTGGCACCGCAGCGCTCACCCAGGGCGGGGAACGGGTGTAGCCTCAGGCCCTGCCAACCTCACCCAACCCCATCCAACCCGCAGACGGTGCTGAAGCTGCTGGTGGCCGGTGAGGGCCGTACGCGCACAGGTGTGCTCATTCCCATTCCCCAGTACCCTCTCTACTCCGCCGCGCTGGCCGAGCTCGACGCGGTGCAGGTGGACTACTACCTGGACGAGGAGCGCGCCTGGGCGCTCGACGTGGCCGAGCTGCGGCGCGCAGTGCGTCAGGCACGTGACCGCTGCCACCCGCGCGCGCTCTGCGTTATCAACCCCGGCAACCCCACCGGTGCGCCGCCCGCCCCCCTCCTCCCACCCGGCCCGCCCAGCCCCGAGGCGCGTCCCCGGTCCAGTCTGCCCGGGTCAGCCCGCCCCCCGCTGCCCAGAGGGAAGCAGTGCGCGCCCTCGGCTGATGCCGGCTGTACTACATCCCCCGCGCCCCAGGGCAGGTGCAGACCCGCGAGTGCATTGAAGCTGTGATCCGCTTTGCCTTCGAAGAGCGGCTCTTTCTGCTGGCTGATGAGGTGCGGGCAGGGCTGCGTGTGGGAGTGGGAAGCAGGGCAGCAGCCGGTTCCCCGTGACGCCCCACCGCCCCTGCAGGTGTACCAGGACAACGTGTACGCTGAGGGTTCGCAGTTCCATTCGTTCAAGAAGGTGCTCACGGAGATGGGGCCTCCCTACGCGGGGCAGCAGGAGCTCGCCTCCTTCCACTCTGCCTCCAAGGGCTACATGGGCGAGTGCGTGCGGGCCGGGCGGGTGGGGCTCGCGGACTCCGGCTGCCACGGCCTTGCCCGCGGGGCCGGCCCCCTCTTCCCGGCTGGGACGCCCACTTTCACTTCGCAGGTGCGGGTTCCGCGGCGGCTACGTGGAGGTGGTGAACATGGACGCCGCGGTGCAGCAGCAGATGGTGAAGCTGATGAGCGTGAGGCTGTGCCCGCCAGTGCCGGGCCAGGCCCTGCTCGACTTGGTGGTCAGCCCACCCGCACCCTCCGACCCCTCCTTTGCGCAATTCCAAGCGGTGAGCGAGGATGGGCCGAGCTGGTCCGGGCCACAAGAGTGGGGGCGGGGACTGAGACGCCGCGCCCCCTCCCCCGGCCAGCCCTGATTGGTCCGCCCTCCACGGTTGCAGGAAAAGCAGGCTGTGTTGGCGGAGCTGGCGGCCAAGGCCAAGCTCACCGAGCAGGTCTTCAACGAGGCTCCCGGCATCCGCTGCAACCCGGTGCAAGGTGCCATGTACTCCTTCCCGCGCATGCAGCTGCCCCCGCGCGCGGTGCAGCGCGCTCAGGTCAGGCGGAGCCGGCGGGAGCGGGGCCGCGAAGGGGGCGGGGGCCGGGGCGTCCCGCCCTGACCCGCTTGCCGCGCTCCCAGGAGCTGGGCCTGGCCCCTGACATGTTCTTCTGCCTGCGGCTCTTGGAGGAAACCGGCATCTGCGTAGTGCCTGGGAGCGGCTTCGGACAGCGGGAAGGCACCTACCACTTCCGGTGAGGCCGGGTCCTCACAGCCCCTCCCTGAGACCCACCCCTTCTGCTTACGGTCCACTCCTTTCAGGATGACCATTCTGCCCCCCATGGAGAAGCTGCGGCCTCTGCTGGAGAAGCTGAGCGAGTTCTACGCCAAGTTCACCCGCGAGTACTCCTGAGTACCCTAGCTGAGGCTGGGCTGGGCCGCCTCTGGACTGACTGCTCAGGGCTCTGGGGGGTTCTGGAGCCCTCTGGACTTGCTTCTGTGCCTGGGGGACTGGGCCCCTGCGTCTCTGCAGGTCCCTAATAAAGCTGTGACGGTCTGACTCCTTGGAGGCAGCTGCATGAATGGTCCCTAACTTTGTCCACCCTGAAGTGCATGTCTGGGGACCCAGCCCTGAGTGGACACTTGTCCTAACTTCAGGAGGAATGGTTGAGGAGGCAGAGGAGATGCCCTTCCTACCTGGTTTACTTGTTCTTCCTACAGACACCTCACCTACTGTGGGCTGGGTCTCTACCGTGGCCTCTGATCTTCTGGCAGAGATGAACAAACTCACTTAGAAATTAGATAGTGGTAAGAATGTAGAGTGTGGGCTGGGCACGGTGGGTCATGCCCGTAATCCTAACACTCTGGGAGGCTGAGGCAGGAGGATTGCTTGAGCTCAGGAGTTTGATACCAGCCTGAGCAAGAGTGAGACCCCGTCTCTATTAAAAATAGAAAAAATTAGCTGGGCGTGGTGGTAGCGCCTGCAGTCCCAGCTACTCTGGAGGCTGAGGCAGGAGGATTGCCCAGGAGTTTGAGGTTGCTGTGAGCTAGGCTGATGCCATGGCACTCTAGCCCAGGCAAGGGAGCAAGACTGCCTCACAAAAAAATAAATAAATAGAAGAAGAGCGTAGAGTGTGAAGAAAGGCACAGGGATCCCTGCACCTTCTTGCAGGGAGACCCCAGGGCTATTTGTTAGTAGTGGGGATGGAGCTTGACAAAGGATCACAGGATGACTCCAGACGCTGAGTCATGAAAATCGCTTGAGCCCAGAAGATGGAGGCTGAAGTGAGCTGTCATTGCACACTGCACTCAGGCTGGCTGATGGAGAACCACAGCAGGGTATCGCAGGGTGGCCACATGAGAAAAAGTAGCCTTTTACGAGGAAGGTACAGAAAGCTGTGTCCCTTATCCTGGCTCGCTTTCCTCTGTTGTCTACTTCTTCCCTGGTGGTACGGGGGATATATTAATAGTAAACCATAGGATGGAGTTGGCTGGACAGGGTGACAACTGAAGGCTCAAGGAGGAGGTCTTGATTTTCCAATGGAGAACTGGGGCTGGAGGAGGTTGGGGTGGAGTGGGCAGCCCTGTGTCCTTTCCCCTGGGAACATGAGGATGACTGCCTGTTGTGTGTGGGGACACTGCTGTGGGTTACTCAGTCTGCACCAATGGCTCTCTAAGGTAGGCATGGTGGTTCCCATTTTATAGACAAGGAAACTTGAACCCCAAGAATATGCTGAAGTGACAGGAAACCCACTCAAAGTGGCTTCTTCAGCCGAACAAATGTGTTGGCTCAAGTGCCTTTGAGATGGCTCTCAAGGGTTGGGCTGGCTTTAGGGACTTAGACTTGAAGACAGGACTGGACAAGGCAGCCAGTTTTGTAAGCTCTGGAGATGGTTCTTAACCAGAGGCCACACCTCACCACAGCCTCATCTGGGCCTTGGGAGCCCCAGAGGACACAGCTCTGGGCAGGAGAGACTACATGTGAGCCCTTCCCTTGGCAGGAACAGCTCTAGTTAGGCAGAGGTCTCCTAGCCTTGTCATCTGACACTGGAGGGCAGTGGCTGGCTGTGTCCTTCTGGCCAAGCCTGGGCCCTGACCTTTCACACAAATCCCCTCCCTTCCATGGCTCTCCCTCTGTGGCCCCTGCCTTGGGGAGGCGGCTGAAGCCACAGCACAGCAGGGGGGTGGTCCAGTGGCGTAAGTACCCAGTAGCAGACAGGGGAACTGTTAAGAGGTTAAATCCTCCATGGGAGCTGCTGGAGAAACGAGAGCTCGGCACTGCAGCAACCAGGCTGTAGACCAGATACCAGGAAGCACTTCTGGAGCAGATCTGAGAACCCTGGGAGGGACCGGGGCTGGTGACAAGTGGGAGGAGTGGATGGGGCACAGGCCAATTCCTACTTTCATTCCTATGATGACGCCGGCCCCAGCTCTGGAGCTTGGCTCTGAGCCTCCCCCATCCGCGAAGGACCTGGGCGGGTGCGTGTATTGGTGGCAGGGGTTGACCGCCAGGGGCGCCCGGGAGCCGACGATCTGGCCCTCTAGGGATCTCCGTAGCCCACGCGACCTTCTAGCCCTAGAGCGTGTAGCCACGGGGCTCCGACAACGCCATATCCGCCCAGCGTCCAGCCCGCGCTCCGCTCGGTGGTTCCGGAGGACCGAGAGGCCCGCCAGGAAGGCCCCGCCCCTCCAGCAGATCCAGCCCCACCCCTGACTTATTACAGCCGCGCAGAGCTTGCTGGGAGTCGCGGGCCGCCGGTGTGTGGCTCACACGCCGCTGCGGGGACAGGCCGCTCGCTCCCCAGTTTGGACCCGGCTTCTCTTCTTCTAGGGTGTCGCCCCCCGAGGTGTCCAACTTGACCGCACCTGGGTCCTGTCCCAAAGCCATGCTGGGGTGTGACCTCTGACCCCATGCTGTTGGGATCTTACCTCGTCAGACGTCACCCGCGGCGATCTCCCAGCCTTGAAGCCAACCCTGGGCGACGGAGACCTGGCCTCGCACCCCACACGAGCGCAGGCATGCGCGGGAAGCTGCTGCCGCTGGCCAGCCTGTACCTGGTGCAGGGCTTGCCCTACGGGCTCCAGTCCGGCCTGCTGCCCACGCTGCTGCGGGCTCGCGGGCTCTCCCTGACGCGGGTGGGACTGGCCAAAGTGCTGTATGCCCCCTGGCTGTTCAAGCTTGTGTGGGCCCCGCTGGTGGACGCGCGGGGCTCCGCGAGGGCCTGGCTGACGCGCAGCACAGCGGCCCTGGGCTTGGTGTGTGGGCTGTTGGCCGCGCTGCCTCCTGCTGAAGCGGGCCAGGCTGGGCTGCAAGTCGCGGCCGCGCTGCTGCTGTTGCTGAACTTGGGTGCGGCTGTGCAGGATGTAGCCCTGGACACGCTGGCGGTGCAGCTGCTGGAGCCTGCCGAGTTGGGGCCTGGCAACACCGTGCAGGTGGTGGCGTACAAGTTGGGGGCAGCGCTGGCAGGGGGCGGGCTGCTGGCCCTCTTGCCCACCCTTTCTTGGCCAAAGCTCTTTCTGTTCCTGGCTACCACCTACTGGCTGGCTGCAGCCCTGGCCTGGACTGCACCTGCCCTGCGCCAGCTTCCACGGCTTCGGCCCTCAGAGCATCCCCACTACACTCTGCACCTTCTGCAGGATGTGCTGGCCGTGCCGGGGACCCCATGGACGGCAGGTTTTGTGCTCACCTACAAGCTGGGTGAGTCAGGCAACAGCAGAGGTGGGGCTTCAGGGACAGCTCCAGGTGGGGCCCCAGGAGCTTGAAACGCATTATGGGGCCATTCTCTTTTTGGGATGTGATATGCAAACTAGAGTCCAGCCTGGCCCCAACATCCAGGGATCTGCAGCTGGGCTTTGCCTCTGTCCTTCCCCAGTTCTAGCTCCGTGGCCTTGGGTTTCTCTGGGGTTGCTTTATGCTGACCCTGGGCTTGGCCAGCACCCATTTCTCCCCAAAGCACTTGTGGCCCAGGAAGACAGAAGCAGGGCAGGGGCCAGCTGGACAGTGCAGGACTGAGGCTCCAGGTGGGAAAAAGGAAGGTAGGGCAGACAGGGGACTTCCGTGCCCACGATCTCCCCCTAGGTGAGCAGGGTGCCAGCAGCCTGTTTCCTCTTGTCCTGCTGGACCATGGCGCTTCTGCTCCAGAGCTGGGGCTGTGGAATGGCGTGGGTGCTGTGGCCTGCTCCATCGCTGGCTCCTCCCTGGCTGGGGCCCTGCTGGCCAGGCGCTGGTGCGTGCTCCCCAGCCTGCCCTGCCTACTCACTTGCCCCCCAACCTGTCTTGAATTCCCTGAACTGCCCAATCTCCCCACCCCCACCTCAGGCAGCTGTTACCCTTGTTGAGGTCAGTGCTGTGGCTCCGCCTCGGGGGCCTGGTCTGCCAGACTGCCCTGCTCTTCCACCTGGACACCCCAGGGGCCAGTCTGGGCCCTAGCACACTCTTGAAAGGTGAGGGGCTTGCCTTGGGGGGTGGGGACAGGAGCCCTGGGCACTACTGCTAACCTTTGTTCTCCTAGGAGCAGCCTTGTTGAGCCTGTGCCTGCAGCACTTCCTGGGGGGCCTGGTCACCACAGCTACTTTCACTGTGATGATGCGCTGCAGCCAGCTGGCACCCAGTGCCCTGCAGGTGAGAGCCATGGCCAGGATGTGGAGGGACTGTGGGGCTGGGGTGCTGCATGGGCCCTGACTCCCACCTGGTTCCCATTCCCAGGCCACACACTATAGCCTACTGGCCACGCTGGAGCTGTTGGGAAAGTTGCTGCTGGGTGCCCTGGCTGGAGCCCTGGCTGACAGCCTAGGGCTGCATCTCTGCTTCTCCCTCCTTCTCACCCTCTCAGCCCTGCCCCTTCTGTGCCTGAGCCTGGCACCCAGCAGCCTGGCCTGAGCTGGGTGGCCAGGCTGGTCAATAAAGCTGAGTGTGCCTATGGCCTGATGTCTGTGTCTAGGATGTGTGACAAGCAGTTGTCCCAACATTGCCGGGACTGCCTCATGGAAAGGAGGGGCCAGAGGAACAACTTGAGCACTTTTTATTCTGCATTTTGGAGTCTCCTTGTCCCTACACTCCTACTGGCAGGTTTTGCCCAGGGCGGTCAGTCACTGTCCTGGCCACTGACGACCCCCTTTGCTGGATGAGCTGTCACACCTGACACTCCCTACGTTGTGGGCACACAGCCCCCAAACCCGTGCCCTGTTGGAGGCCAGCGCCCTCTGTGCTGGTGCCAAGCAGTCAGCGGCCCACCAGCAGGAGCTCCTCTGTGGCCAGGCACATCAGGGCGTGGAAGCTCAAGTGCAAGTACTTTCTCCAGAAACGACGGTCCCGCCCGTACACCTGGGCTGGGTAGCAGGGGCTTCCTACAGTGGAGCAAACCCACCAGCCATGAGAACTCTCCCCGATTCTGCCCTGGCTCCTGCCCGCATCAGGCTGAGCCATCTGGGCCCTCACCAATGCCGTGGAAGATGCGGGCCACAGCCCTGCCTGAGAACTTCTCCTCTGGCCACAGGGACAGGAGCTGGCGGATGTCGCGGCGGATCTGGTCCTCCCAGTCCTGGAGCTGTGGGTGGATGGTGTGTTGGGTCTCTCTGTGCCCCTGAGTTCACACAACCCAGCCCTGGGCGGCCCAGGAGACCTGGAGCCAGGTGGGGAGGAGCCCACTCTGTGGAGTCAGGTGTGTGTGTCCCAGCCTGAAGGAACAGCCCCTAGAAGGGGCTGGCACTCACCATAGCTTGCCCCAGCTCTAGGCCCTGCTGATCCCCGACGGCCTCCAGCCCCTGTGCCTCCTTTGCCTCCTTTGCCTCTTCTTCAAAGTAGTGGCCAAGCAGGGCCTTGAGCTTGGTGCTCTGCTCCTCGCTGGGCTGCTCCAGGCAGGGCCCGCAGTTGGGAAAGGCCAGGCTGGGGGTGGGACAAGCCTGTCAGTGCCTCCTGTGAGGGGAGGGTGAGTGGTCCCAGGCCCTGCCAACCTTCTCCCCACCTGTGAAAGGCCTGGAAGTTTCGGTGTAGACGGATCAAGGCCTCACTCTCCCGGGCCTGCACACGGCCATACAGGAAGTCACAGATCTGGTCCCTCTCCTCGGCTGTTAGGTCCCCAGGGCTGCGAAGGTGGAAGGCCAGCTCCTGGAACTCCACAAGCACCCCTGTGTCCCGCGGCACACCTGCCAGAGAGCATGTCAGACATAGGCGGGCAGGCAAGCAGGGTCCAGGGTGGGGTGGGGATGGGCACACCTTTCTTGGGCTCTTGGTCCCACCGCAGCTGGCGGAGAGCTCGTCTCACAGAGGCCAGCTCCCAGCCCATCGAGTCTGCCAGCTCTACCATGTCAAACTCCATGGACTTGCTCTCCCACCTTGTGTCGTCAGGTGGCTGCCGAGCCAAGCACTCAGCCAAAGGGGGACACCTGTGCCCGGGGGAGGGAACATGTGACCAGCAGCCCTGGCCCTCTGGCTGCATCCCCAACCTAGGGTGGTGCATGCTCACCTGTGGGCCAGAGCCTGGAGCTGGGTGGGGCCCCCAGGGCAGTGTAGACGGCAACGGGCATAGGTGTTGGGTAGTAGCTCCAGCCAGCGCCGTGGGTGCAGCTCCAGGTAGCACAGCAGTGTCTCGATGGCTGGGGGCAGAGCAGGCCTCAGGGGATGCAGGGACAGCCCCTCCACGTGCCCCACCCCCTTCCCCAGGTCTCTCACCCTCCTCCGGCAGGTCCAGGGCCTGCACTGTTGGCTGCACTGGAAGTGCCAGCTCGTGGCCTGGGCAGGCCCTCCTGGGCCCTGGGGTTGCTTGGGGGCTGCTGTGATACTCCGCCTTTTGAATGGGGGACTTGGCCACAGGCATCTCCCCACCCACACCTCCTTGCTCCTCTGGGGGTGGCTGGGCGCAGGTGCAGGGTGGGAATACACACTGTACCAGCTTTTTCACAGCAAGGAAGTCGGTGCTGTTGGCATGCACATGTCTGCGCAGCTCCTGCAGGTCCTCGCCCTGCAGCAGGACAAGAGTGAGGATGGGCCGAAGCAGTGAAGGCTTAGGCACTGATGTGGGGGGTGCAAACCTGGGGATTCAGGAAGAGGTGGCAGTGGGCAGGCTGCCCATCACGCCCAGCCCGGCCTACAGCCTGCACGTAGCTCTCGAAGCTTGAGGGTAGCCCCAGGTGCAGCACAGCGCGCACATCTGGCCGGTGCAGTCCCATACCGAAGGCTACCGTGGCCACCACCACCCGCAACTGGCCCTGCATGAAGGCCCGCTGCACCCGCTGCCGCTCCCGGCTGCACATGCCAGCGTGGTAGGCCTCAGCCACAGCTTCAGGGGCACGATCTTTGGGGAAGACAGACACGGTCAGTGGGCTGGAGTGCACAATGGGTCCATGGGGGCGCCAGCCCTGCCTGGGCCTCACCTCCAGGGCCTGGACCCCAGGCTGCACACAGACAGGTCCGGAGAAGTGCAGCGACCCGCTCTGTGTCCTCACGACGGTTGCAGTAAACAATGATGGAATCCAGGGCCCGAAAACGATCCCCTTGCAGCAGTGTCACCAGAGCCTGATGAGAAGCAGAGATCAGTACAGGTAGTTGGGAGCCAGAGCCTCTGCCACGTGGAAAATGCACACCCACCTGGTCTGGGTCCCTGTCCATGGACACAGAGAGGTGCAGGTTGGCAGGAATAGGGGCTGGCCCACAGGGACCCAGCTCTTCCACTATACCCAGGTGCTGGGCCACGTCACGGGCAGTGCTGCGTGTGGCCGTGGCTGTGAGACCCAGGAAGCACCGCACACCCATGCGCTCACGAAGCATCTGCACCAGAGGGGAGGGGTGGGTAGTGAGGCCACCCAGCCCAGTTGGGCTCTGGCCCACCGGCCCTGACCCACAAGTGGCTCACCTTACAGATGCGCAGGTAACAGGGCCGGAAATTGTGGGACCACTGAGAGAGGCAGTGGGCCTCATCAACACAGGCAAAGGCCACCGGAGGGAGTTGGGTGAGGATGGCAGGGCCCCCTGCCCCCATCAGCGCCTCAGGTGATAGCATCAGCACATGTAGCTGGGCTGCCCGTACCTGAGGGCAGCAGGGTCAGGTGCATGGCCCATGTGCCTACCCACTGCCTCCCCTCCCCAGGCCCATGAGGCTCCCTACCTTCTGCAAGACAGACTCCTGCCTCTTTTTGGTCATTCCTGAGTGGATGCAGGCTGCCTTGAGGCATGGGGGCAGGCCTGACAACTGCAGATACAGGAGAAATGGCCGTCACAGGCCAGGTGAGCCCTGGCCTTTCCCCAAATCCTCCCAGAGTTGCTCAACCCAATAGGTGCTGCTGTGTCCACTTCAGGCCCTTTGGGGAGAGGAGAACCAGGCCCTGGGTCTTCAGACTAAGGATTTAGAGCCACCTGTGGGCCCTGGCCTGGGAGCCCTAGAGAAGATGGGCCTAGAGGGGATGGCTCCCCTGAGGTGGCCCTATTGAACCAAGCTTCCCTCAGAACAATGCTAGGGCTGCGCACCTTGCAGCTTCCTGGGGTCAGGGAGGATTCAGGGATAAGCAGCAGCAGCACAAGGGAATCACGAGCACCAATTCTTGACCACCCACATGTGCCAAGGACTTTGTCTGCACACCTGGTCATCCATGAGTGAAAGGAGTGGAGAGATGACCAGTGTGAGGCAGGGGCTACGCTGGGAGTAGAGCAGCGCCGGGAGCTGGTAGCACAGGGACTTGCCAGCGCCTGTTGGCAGCACCAGCAGCGTGGAAATGCCTGAGTAGGATGGGAGTCAGCAGTGAGGCTCTGTGTCCTGGCCTCAGCCCCACCTCATCCTCTGGCAGCCATGCTCACCAGACAGGATTCGCATGACTGTGTGCTCCTGCCCGGGGCGGAAAGCTTGGTGTCCTAGCTGCTCCAGGGCCTGGAAGACCTCAGTTGGTGTCTCTGCAGATACAGGTATTGATAACCAAGAGTTGAGCCAACCTGAGTCACCCCAGTCCCTCAGCACAGGTTCTGAGCCAGTAGGGGTCTACTTACCTGCCACCTGCCCTGAGGGCCCTAGTGGGTAGAGGGGCAGCATGGCAGGGGCCAAGTGGGGCACCTTGGGCTCAGGCCCAGCAGGGCCTGTGTCCTCACCTACTGAGGGCAGACAGGAGAAAGGTGGTGTGAGAGTTCCAGGAAGGGCTGAGATCATTCTAGCAAGATAGTCACTGGCCACAGTTGCTCCCTGGCCCCACCAGAAAGTGGGCAGTGTCTGTCCTCTCTGCTACTTCCACAGTGGAAAAGGGCTGAGTCATCCTCATTCTCTCCACCCTCCTTCTGAGGGGCCAAGAACTGTCCCCCAGAACGCAGTGCCCACTTCCCAGGGTAGCTGTCTCACCTGGCTGGGGACACTGTGGTGCCCAGTGACCAAGCTGCCCACACAACAGACAAGCTTCGACTGTGGCTCTGAGCCCACCACCCCCAAAACACTCTCTTTTTTTCTGCCACTTCTGCTTCCATGCCTGGGGAGGCACAAAGGAGAGTCACACAGGCAAAAAACAGAGAAAGGGGGAGGGGACTGCCCATCCCATCCTGTCGCTGTCTCACCTGCTTGCGGAGGAGCCTGCCTCGAAGGGCCCTGCCCCGAGTGTAGCGTTTCTGCTTCATGTTGAGGCGTACGTAATTACCCCTGTCCCGGATGGCTGGCCTAGGAGAAATGTGCAGGTGGGACATGCCCTTAGCATTCCCTGCCCTGACTTGACTCAAGGGGTTAAAGCTGTGGTACCTGGGGGCTGAGGGGCTACTGCAGGGCTGAGGTCGCTGTGCCTGTACAGATTCCCCTGCAGGGTCTTCCTCAAGTGCTATGGCTCCAGCCCCTTCAGATGGGGGTCCTGCTTGGCCACTGTCCTGCTGGACCTGTGTAGGACTTGCCCAGGGCTCCTCACTCCATCTTTGCTTCTTGCCTCGACTGTTGCTGGGTGGGGGGCTCCCTGCACCAGCTTGGGCTGCCTGTAGGGCTGGAGGCTCTGGGCCCTGTGAAAGTACCTCAGAGCCAGTGCCAGGACCAAGGACAGTCAACTTACCTAAGGTCAGAGTTTGTGACTCCTCTGAGTCCAGGCCAGGCCTGCAGGCCTTGGGGGCCTCCAGAAAATCTGAGGCCCCATTGTGACACCGCTGTAGCCACCCTGGGTCCAGGGAGCCCAGCCGCAGGCTCAGGGATGCCCGCAGCTGCTGGAGCCGGCCTGGCCTTGGCTGGGGCTCAGGAGGCTTGGGGGGCACATCACTGACTTCATTTGGAGGGATGGGGTCAGCCCCTGTGCCTGACGGCTTTGGGGTGGTTATCTTAGATGAGGGTCTTCGTGGAGGCCAGGATATGCGGACCAAGGCTGGCCCAGCCTGGGAGGGTGAGAAGAGAACAGCAGGCAGGAACTCAGATCCCTGGGCTGCTGCAGACTTTGAAACCTGCTTGAGTCTCCACACTCAATGGTAGGGCAGGGTAAGAAGACACTGGGACAGAAAGGAAGCTGAAAGCAGAGACTAGCCCTGAGAACCTCTCAAAAGAGTCATACTCTAGGAGCCTATACCTATCTGTATATGTGGGAAGGCCTAGTAAGAAGGGGAGGCTGCTGAACCAAGGGCAGCTCTGGGGTTAGCTTGGATGCACTGCCTGCCCACCCCTCACCCCTTACCTGCAGGGTGCCTTTCAGATTAGCCTTAAGCCTCTTCCCATAGTCCTGCACAGACGCTCGAGAGCTCTGCTCTGGAACAGCGTGTGGACTCTTGGTGGCAGCCCTATTCAGGTGGAGTCCCCAGCAGCTGTTCTCCGGGGCCTACGGGAGACAGTAGGGCCCAGACCAGAGAAAGGCTGGTGTGGGGGCAGCGGTGCCTCCAGCCGCCCCCCTCCCCTAGATCTGGAGCAAAGCCTGGCCCTTTGCTCTGCCCAGTCCTTCTCCCAAGTTCTGTGACCCACGTAGCGGGCCTGGCCCCGGCTCCCCTTAGCTCCGCCACTCCGCCACACAGGACACCGGCGTGACGGGGCCCGGATACCTCCTCGGCCGCCGCGGGGAGCGACTGCTTGGGGCTGCGGGGCCCGCCGCCGGCCTGTCTCAGGACTCGCTTCAGGGCACTGTACTCCCGGTAGAGCGCTGCGTGGGGAGGCGGGAGTCGGGGTCAGGACGGGGCGTGGGTCCTCCGCCGGCCCCCACAGCCCCTACAGTCTCCTAGGCGACCCCCGCCGCCCCGGGCCGCAAGCTCACCGCGGGTCTCCTCGGGTGCCGCCTCCACGTCGTCCTGTGGAGGGAGTGTGTCAGCCATATGGCCACGCCCTCAGTCACCCGAGCCCCGGGCAGCCCGCACCTGGTCAGGCCGCCGCCCATGCCGCCGACCGAACGCGCGTTCCCACTCCTGCAGCCGCGCACGCACGTCCCGCAGATGCTCCATGGCGCTCGCCGGGCCTGACTCCCCGCGCCCAGCGAATCTCCCGCGGCGAGGACGTCGTTTGGCCGCCAGCCAATGGGGGCGCGCGGCGGAGCCGGGGGCCGGGCCCCTGTGCCCGGCAGCCAATCCTCGCGCCCTGGGGAGGACGGCCAATGGGAGGCGTTGTGTCATCGCAGCGCGCCGCGGCGCAGGGCGGGGCGCGGCGGACGGTAGGGGCGGGGCCCGCGGCTGTGGCTGCTGCTGCGGGGCGGGTGAGTGCGGATCCCGGGCCGGGGTCAAAACAGGGCGGCGCGAGACCCGGCCTGCCTGGCCGCAAGGGGCGGGGCGCCGGGCGTTCAGGGCGGCCGGGCCGGGGGAGCCGAGGGCTGGTGCTTGGCAGATCTGGGCTGGGGCAGGGAGCCCGGGCGGTGCCGCTGCGGGCGGGGAAGGAGCCAGAAGCCTTCCGCGCTGGCGGAGCGGCCTTGGGACCCTGGCGGGCGACGCAGCCAGACTGGAGGAGCAGGCCCCGCGCAGGAGGCGGTGGACGGGGGGGCGCCGTCGGGTTGAACTTGGACTGGAGGAGGTGGGCGGGGGCGTCTTCGCAAAAAGCAGGCACCCGGGGATCAAAGCGTTCCCCTGCTGCAGACGGGAGGGGCAGCGTCTGCCTCGGTGGCCAGGCCTGCTGCTTTGCTTTCCTCTCGTGACAGGTGCTTGGTTGGTGTGTGTTGTCAGAGCGAATTATGAATCGTCCCGGCGAGATTTGTTTACAGGCATAGTGAGGCCTAGGGTTGGTGTCTGGGTTTCTCAGACGCTCGTGCCGTAAGGACTTATTTGTGCATGCAGAAATCAGCAAGAGCAGGGTCCCTGGGGCCAGACTGCCTTCCCCACTGTCTTCCCCAGGCTCGTCCCTGGGGCTGTGGACCTTGGGTGAAGCCTAGGCTGTAGTTTTCTAATTTGTCATGGGACGATAGCTATGATATAGTTTTGAGGATGAGGTGCCTGGCACACAGTAATTCTGCCAACATGCCACTGCTAAATGCAGCAGGGCTGACACCCTATGTCACAGGTACCCTGTGGCTTCGGGAGTCTTGTGTGCATCTTAGTTTAGATGCCATCTTGGCAGCTGTTTTTGCCTCATCTGAATCCCTAGTCTGGCACCTTCTGAATCCCATGGATTTAAGACTCGTTCTCTCCACATTCGTTCCCCAGGAAAGAGGGAGAGGTTTAGACCGGTGGTAAGGACCACAAAAGGTGAGGGCTACTTTCTCTCAAGGTTCTCCATGCGTGGTGACACCCTGGACAACAGTAGTTATTTCTGGGGCTCATGTTGAGGGTTGGATTTCATAGGCTGTGCTGTCTGGATTCAATGTTCCCTGGGTCCTTCTACTTGCCCCAGTGTTCATTAAGCTTTGTCTGTTTTTCCAGCCTCTCCCTGCTATGCTTCGTGTAATCCAAGGGTAGCCCTTTGGAGCCTCTGTGAGGAGGGTAGGGAAGGAACTGTGATGTGGATGCTGGCCGCCCTTGTTATAGTCTAATTCCTTTAGTGCTGATAAATTTGGTAGGGAGAGGCCTGGGCTTTATTCTATTTTTTCTCCTTTTTGGATTTCTTGTTGCACTTATTCTACTTTTTTTTTTTTTTTGAGACAGAGTCTCACCCTATTGCCCAGGCTAGAGTGAGTGCCGTGGCGTCAGCCTAGCTCACAGCAACCTCAAACTCCTAGGCTCAAGCAGTCCTTCTGCCTCAGCCTCCCAAGTAGCTGGGACTACAGGCATGCACCACCATGCCCAGCTAATATTTTCTGTATATTTTTAGTTGGCCAATTAATTTGTTTCTATTTTTAGTAGAGATGGGATGGGGTCTCGCTCTTGCTCAGGCTGGTTTCGAACTCCTGACCTTGAGCAATCCTCCCGCCTCGGCCTCCCAGAGTGCTAGGATTACAGGCGTGAGCCACCGCGCCCGACCTTCTACTTTTGAAGAAGAGTTTCTGAAGTGGTTTGATAATTTGGGAGGCCTAAAGTACCCATGGGGGGCCCTGCAGGGCAACAACTATCTGTCAAGAGCACACACAAGTGAAGAGGTTATCAATGGTGCCACACTGTTTATGTACTGCTTAAGGCTTTGTTTCCCTAAAGAGGCCCTTTGGGAGGGCCAGGACTGAGTGTGGCCTTGGCCCCCAGTCCACTCTGCCGAGCCCAGTGCTAGCCACCTAACAGATACTCCTCTGTGCCTCTGTCCTCTACTAACCACCAACTCTGTGCCAGGCACTGTGTTGGGCTTTCCTACCACCAGTGTGTGGAGAGATGTATGGCCCGGTAATGGCCTGGGGTCTCTCCATGCTGAAGCTCACTCTCCTGCAGGTGGCCATCTACCTGGCCCAGCGCCATGCACACGCTTGTGTTCTTGAGCACTCGGCAGGTGCTCCAGTGCCAGCCAGCTGCCTGCCAGGCCCTGCCCCTGCTGCCTCGCGAGCTTTTCCCCCTGCTGTTCAAGGTGGCCTTCATGGACAAGAAGACAGTCGTACTGCGTGAGCTGGTGCACACGTGGCCCTTCCCGCTGCTCAGCTTCCAGCAGCTACTGCAGGAGTGTGCCCACTGCAGCCGGGCCCTCTTGCAGGAGCGGCCCAGCACGGAGAGCATGCAGGCAGTGATCCTGGGGCTGACTGCCCGGCTCCATGCCCCAGAGGCTGGGGCCAGCACGCAGACCCTTTGCAGGTATGGACTCACCCGAGGGGCCCTCAGGCCTGTGGGGGTGCAAAGAGGGTCCCCTGAGGAGGTTCCAGGCTGGGTCCTGCAGTTAGTAGGAACTTAGTGCAGGAGCAGGCATGTTGCTTCTGTCCCGAGATAGATGGGAGGAGGTGTGGGCCCTGCCCTGTGGTCCCCCGTCTCAGGCCATCCTTGCTCCCAGGAAGCACACGCTGCGGGTGTTGGACATGACAGGCCTCCTGGATGATGGTGTGGAGCAGGACCCCGGCACCATGAGCATGTGGGACTGCACAGCAGCTGTGGCCCGCACATGCATTGCCCAGCAGCAGGGCCAGGCTGCAGAGCCAGGGCTGGCCACTGTTCCTGTGGAAGTGCGTGTGGACCTGCGGGTAAACCGGGCCTCCTATGCATTCCTTCGGGAGGCGCTGAGAAGCAGTGTAGGCAGCCCCTTGCGGCTCTGCTGTCGGGACCTGCGAGCTGAGGATCTGCCCATGCGCAACACCGTAGCTCTGCTGCAGCTTCTGGATGCAGGCTGCCTCCGTCGTGTGGACCTACGCTTCAATAACCTGGGCCTGCGTGGCCTGTCCGTTATCATTCCACATGTGGCTCGTTTCCAGCACCTGGCTAGCCTGAGGCTGCACTATGTACACGGGGACTCAAGGCAACCCTCTGTGGATGGCGAGGACAACTTCCGCTACTTCCTGGCCCAAATGGGTCGCTTCACCTGTCTGCGGGAGCTCAGCATGGGCTCCTCTCTCCTTTCAGGGAGGCTGGACCAGCTGCTAAGGTGAGCTGGCCCCTCCACTACCCTACCTTTCCCTTCTGTGGGGACCCTCCCCTGGCCCTGCCTGTCTGTGACCTCTCTGTAACCCTTGTGTCTCCTGCAGCACTCTGCAGAGCCCCCTGGAGAGCCTGGAGCTGGCTTTCTGTGCTCTGCTGCCTGAGGACCTGCGCTTTCTGGCACGGAGCTCCCATGCTGCCCACCTCAAGAAGTTAGACCTGAGTGGCAATGACCTGTCTGGCAGCCAGCTTGTGCCCTTCCAGGGTCTTTTGCAGGCGGCAGCAGCCACACTGCTGCACCTTGAGCTAACTGAGTGCCAGCTTGCTGATACCCAGCTGTTGGCCACACTACCCATCCTGACTCGCTGTGCCAGTCTCCGCTACCTCGGCCTCTATGGCAATCCACTGTCCATGGCAGGCCTCAAGGAACTGCTACGGGACTCTGTGGCTCAGGCTGAGCTGCGTACTGTTGTACACCCGTTCCCTGTGGACTGTTATGAGGGCCTGCCCTGGCCACCACCTGCCTCTGTTCTGCTGGAGGCCTCCATCAACGAGGAGAAGTTTGCACGTGTGGAAGCCGAGTTGCACCAGCTTCTGCTGGCCTCAGGCCGTGCACATGTGCTCTGGACCACGGACATCTACGGGCGGCTGGCTGCAGACTACTTCAGCCTATGATTACGAGGCCTTGGGTGAGACACAGGCTATCCTGGGGTCTCCTGTGTAGGCAAGGCTTTTGCTGGGACCTTGCTGGAGGCCTGACAAAGGCATTGGTTTTCCGGTTTCCTGCAGGGTCTGCCTTACTCCTGGGTGTACTTTGAGTCTCCCCTGCTTTTTGCAGTGCCCTGTGCCCTTTGCATTGCACCTGCTCCCTAACTAGCTGACTGTGGGCCCTAGGGATGGATTTCAGACCTGCACTGCCCTGCTCAGTTTGGCTGCCCTCTAGGGTGTTGCACCCCATATGTGAGCTGAGAGAGATGGTCTCTTTGGGTCCTTCCCATCCCCTTACTGAGAGCCTAGTGTTATGGGGTTGAAGTTGGACAGGGGCCTGCTTCAGGGAGACTTAGGTCCCCATGCACTCTGGGGCCACTTGTGGTGTTCCCTGCCCTGGCACCCAGCCATCCATTGTGCTGGACTTTGGGGCTAGAGGGAGGGTATCATCAAGGTACTAACGTGCAGTGTATCTGGAACTTGAATTTGTGGCTGTTTTTTCAGTTTTAATTGATCCACGGCTTGTCTCCATCTCTGCTATCACCTCCACCCTGGCCACTGGGCAACAACTGTCATCCAGCCTGTTGTCCCCACCCTCTTCGCTGGACAGCCCCACCGGCGTCACTGGCCAGTCCTTGCTCTTCAGTCTGGGCCACCTCAGGGAGGCCAGAGATCCTACAGCGGGCTGGCCAGGGCCAGCAAGGGGCCCTGCAGAGCTGGAGGTTGGGGCGTCTCTGGGGGGTCTTTCCCCTAGAGGGCCTCCCTGGCCACCGGTATCCCAGGAGCCCGCGTGCAGGGCTCTGGGCGTGGGCCTGCCCCGGCACCCCGCCCCCGTCACCGCACACATGGTTCAGCGCACACCGCGCGGCTTCCACCTTTACTGACGGAGTATGCGCGAGCCGTGCCGGCCAATCCCCGGCGCCCGCGTCATCGGCGCGCGCCCGGCCTCAGCCGCGGAGCTCGTAGGCGACAGGCGGCGGGACGCGGAGCCCGGGCGCCGCCCCCTCTCCTGGCCCGCGATCCGCGGGCGCCTCCGCTGGCCCCTCAGCGAAGAGCGGCTTGGAGCGGTCGATGACGAACATTTCGTGGCCGCGCTCGCCGCGGAGCTCCTCGAGCTGCGCGAAGGTGCAGGGCGCGTCCGAGTAATCGTTGACGAACAGCGCGCCCTCAGCCGGAGGCCCCCGCGCCTTTTTCCGCCTGCGACGCCGGCGGCAGATCATGGCGGCCAGCAGCAGCGCCGTGAGCGCCAGCAGCGCGATGGCCGCCGCGACGGCCGTCTGCGTAACCAGGCCCAGGGCGCGGAAGGCCATGCTGCCCGCCTCGTGCCTGGGCTCGCGGACGGCGGGGGGCGGCGGGAGCGCCGGCTGCTGTGGCTGCTGCCGGGATGCATTAACGAGGAGTCGGAAAGGAACTCGGGCGGCGCCGCCGGCGTTGGAGGCCTCGCACTCGTACTTGCCCGCGTGTGCCAGCGTGATGTTGGTGAGGAAGAGCATGCCGCTGCCCATGTCAGAGGCCGCGTGTCCGCCCATGCCGGGCGCACCGCCTTCTAGCCGAGTCTGGTCCTGTGGCCAGCCCTCGCGAGGCTGGGACACCTTTCTCCAGGTCACCAGGGGCTGCGGGTAACCGGAGGCCTGACAGGCAACCCTCAGGTCCTCACCCAGGTTGGCTGTGAGCTCCAGCGGCTGCACGTGTACAGAAGGCGGAATGCAAATGAGGCTACTGCGGGATATGTCCAGGAGATTCTGAAGTGCCAGGCGGGGGGGCTCTGCACACATGATCTTCTTGTCCCTGGAGCTGAGCAGCCTCTGGCCACCCTGCTTGATCCACGTGCCCAGCCAGTGCAGGGCGCAGTCACAGCGCCATGGGTTCTCTGTGGGAGAGCAGGAGGCAACAGGTGGCTTGGGGTTGGCCCCAGAACAGCCTGTGCCGTTGAGGTTCTGCTGGCCAGGGCATGAGCCCGTTGCCCACCTCCCACAGCCTCTTCACACCAGTCTAGGATCCCTGTCACCCCATATCTGACTCCAAGCTCTTTGGGGTGGAGGCAGGCCCTTCACACCTGATGATCTCACAGGTCACTTTTCCACTGGTCTTTGAGAAAGCACCTGCTCCTCTGAAGTCTCCCCAAACAACTTCCACTGTTTGGGGCACCTCTGTGTCCACATAGACACCTCACCAGCACTAAAACCATGGAAACGTAAGCCTTGTCTGCAGGTGCCCTCTCCTGGAAATGCCCCCAATCCTGGTCAGCTGTCTATTCTTTCTAGTTTTTGTCTGCCTGCCCTCTGATGGCCCCAGATTGTGCAAAACTGCCAGCTGTGTTCAGTCAACCTGTGGAACTCGTATCTTTTCTGTTTTCCTTAGGCAGAATGCCTGAGCTGTACCCCCACCAGCACCCCATTCCTGGCAGTCCTCCACCATGGCTGCAGGTAGTTGTGTGGCTCTCCAGCATGTTCCCAATTGCTAGCTGTTAGAGCCCCCCCCCCACACGTGGGCCTGCTCCCTACTGCCACGTCTGTGGCCAAGGCAGAGACCCTTGCCGGAGGAAGAGGTACCTGTGAGGCGCAGGACTTGCAGGCTGGCCAGGGGCTGCAAGGCCTCTTGGCTGATGGTGCCCAGCTGGTTCCTGCTGAGGTCCAGCAGTGCCAGAGAGGACAGCCCGGCCAGAGCCTGGTCCTCCAGTAGCTCAATGTTGTTTTCTTGCAGGTGCAGCTCCTGCAGTCGCTGAAGTAGGGACAGCAGATCGTAAGGAAAAAGTGCGCTGGGAGGGGCAGGTCCCCCTTACCAGGCCTGACTAGGTTGACTCTGCTCCCCCTAACTACTCTATTCGAGCAAGGCTAGTGACGGCACAGGAGGACTCCACCCTTTTTGTCCTCTGGTGCTCACCGGCAGGTGCGAGAACGTGAAATCCATCAGCCGCGCCAGCTGGTTGCCTGCCAGGTAGAGTATGCGTAGCTGGGCCAGGCCCACGAAGGCGCCGCCACGCAAGCCGCGCAGCTGGTTTCCGGTGAGCGCCAGCTCCAGAAGGCGCGGCTGCGCGCGGAAAGCGCCGGACTCCAGGGCGCGCAAGCTGTTGTTGTGCAGGTAGAGACGACGCAGAGCGGCAAGCGGAGCGAGGGCGCCAGGCTCCAGGCGGGAGATGTTGTTGTCCTGCAGGAACAGCGTCTGCGGACCAGGAGATGTGGAAGCACCTATCCCGCCGCCGGGGTCTCCCTTTCCCCTAGGGCCCCCCATTTACCCACCGGGACGCTCACACAGCCCTCCCGCAGCCCGGCGCCTCCACTTGGTGCCCACCTGCGTCCCGGGCGGGATTCCCGGCGGGACGACGTGCAGCCGCAAGGCGCCACACTCCACCGTGGCGCTGTAGCAGCGACAAGCGGCTGGGCAGGTGGCGGCGCGGGGCGGAAACCAGAGCAGCAGCGGCAGCAGTAGCAGCAGCAGCAGCAACGCGGGAGTCCCTGGGGCCATGTCCCAAGAGACCAGCCTCCCCAAGGTCCGCCCGGATAGAATGCACCTCCTGAAACACAGGTTGGCAGGCCAGTTCTAACATTCAAGAACCAGTGCAGGAGTACGAACTGTGGTCCACATCTTGTGTCTTTTAAAAAGTTATGTCTGCTCAAGAAACTGGTGAATAAAAAGTTCTAGTTTCCAGCCTTGACAAAACACCTTCATAAAGACCTTAGCATCACAGGATTAGTGAGCTATATGATTGCATCACTGCATTCCAGCTTCGGTGACTGAGACACTTAAAAAAATCTGGGCATCACGTTCAAATTTAGAATTCCTGGTGTCTCTTAACAGAGTGCAGACATGTGAGGGAAACTCGTCCCCTTTGCTTCTTAGGGCTATCACCATGATGGGCTTCCTACCCACGCATGTGGACATATGGCTCTCACTGACCTGGCAATTGGCCACCCCTTGGTTCTAGGGTGCAAGAGGCTGATGCATGGAATGAGCCTGGGAACTTTGCTTGGGTGGCAAAGTCCAGGATCCAGTTACTTGAGCATGGGTTACAGGGGAAGAGCAGGATCTGGACAGACATGTTCCCTTGTCCTTACTCTGTGGGGACTGACATAAGACCTCCTAGGGACAGCACAAGGCAGAGGTCATTTTTGTGCCTACCCCCCCCCCACACACAAAGTCCAGGGCACCACTTGACCTTAGCCCAGGTCCTTAACCAAAAGTCCTTTTGTCCCTAGACCCCAAGCGGTGTCCCCTGTCCTGGGGCTCAGGTTATGACTTGATGGGGTCATGGACAGAAATGGTCTCAGAGGAGCCACTAATCACAAGGAAATTGAGGCACAGGTTTGTACAGCCCTTGCTCCTACCTGCCTGGACCAGCTCAGCTAGAATTGGGGCTTTTTCTCAGCTAACTTGCTAGAGAACTGGGAGATAGGGCACTCAGAAGTGACGGACCTGTGCTCCCCATGCTGGCTCCCAGAAAGGTGCTATCCTTGGGGGTAGGTGGGGCCCTGGAAAAGTTGGGGTGTGAGAGAGGGGCCTTGGGCCATCAACTGGGTTACCAGTGTAGTTTCCCAAATGGGTACTGGGAGCAATGACCTCTGAGACTGAAGGAGTTTGATGGGGGATATATACATGCAACTGTGGCCCCAAACTGATGGGAAGGTTAGAGTCTGGTTCTAGGCACAATGAGCCCAATTTTAAAGGTGGGGACTTGGGCTGAGAAGCCAGCCTATCTGGAGCCAGGGAAGACCAGGCTGAGGGTGTA
Organism: Lepilemur ruficaudatus; assembly: GCA_963574885.1. Classification (NCBI taxonomy): domain Eukaryota; kingdom Metazoa; phylum Chordata; class Mammalia; order Primates; family Lepilemuridae; genus Lepilemur; species Lepilemur ruficaudatus. Next base: position 3,341 of record CAUYRT010009812.1, on the reverse strand, counting down.
CTGTCCCCCAGTCTCACCTAGCATGGTCTCCCCTGAGCACCTGCCTATTCACCAGGTCTCAATGCTCACTGTGAGTCATGTGGAAGGGTACCAAGTGGCACTGGTGTTTATTTAAATCTTGCCCTAAATTGTAACTCACGTGATTATTTAAAGTCACTACAGATGAGGTAAGCACAGCAAGTTTTAATGGGAATAGCTTTGGCCCAGGGAGAGGCAAGATGTCTCAGAATGTGTGTGAACCCAGGAAGCTGAGGGCATTCTCCAGTCCCCTAGGATCCTTTTCTCTGAGCGCAAAGGTCTGGCCCAGGGCTCCAAGCCTGGCCCATCAGGCCTCCAGCAGCAAGGCTTCTCGAGCACAGAGGGTGTTTGGCCTCCTCCTCCTCAGAACTCAGGGCACTGCTGCTCACAGGGACCCGCCAGATGCAGATTAGTGTAGAAGGGCCTGGACACGGATGAGGGCCCCAGGCCGGAGGAGCCCAGAAATCCTTTTACCAGAGGAAAACCCCCTAATCCGGCTGGGCAGGGGGCGGGGCGTCCAGGATTCCGCGGGGGCTGTCAGTGCCTCCTGGGCCCAGAAAGTGCAGGAGCGGTAGGACAGCCCTGTGTGCGCCCCTGACCCCCAGCGCAGTATGAGGCCAGAGCCGGGGTCTTTGGGCGGCCCTTGCCCACCTCTGCAGTGCTGCTGCTGGAACTGCCCTTGCGACCCGCTGCCTCAATTCCCCACCGCCTCCCCCGCCCAACCTCTCCGGCGTGGGTCAGCCCCCGCCCGGGCTCAGGGAGGGCGTGGCCTCCGCGTCCCCATCCCCCGCCAGGACGGTCCCGATCCCGCCCCCATGCCCACTGACCTTGGGCCGGGCGCCCCTCACCTGGCGCTCCCGGGGCGAGCGGATCCCCAGCCGTGCCCGCGGCGGCCCGGGCTCAAGCAGCGGCAGGCAAGGGACGCTCGCGCACGCGCACCAGAGCTCCGCACCTCCTGCGCTCGCCGCCCGGGCCTGACGTCGCGAGCGCGGGCCAATCCCGAGGACTCCCGGAGCGGGTGCGCGGGGAGAGCAGAGGGTCCAGGACTGCGGGGCCGCGGCAGCACCACGGACAGCGCAGGGCGGGGCGGAGCCGCTTCTGCGCACACGCGCACTCGGCCGGCGCGAAAGCAGACGCCGCGGGGAAGGGGGAGGGGCAGGGACGCGGGGCAGGAGGGGGAGCAAGGACGCCGCGGGCGGAGGCGGTGCAGTGGGAATGCCCGGGAGTACCTGGCGAGCGGATGGGGACGCTGGGCGCGCCGGCTGTCTGCCGACCAGTCCCCGCTCGCGGCTTAGGACGGCTCAGCCGGGAGCAGCAGCGGGGCCAGGTCCATGGTGAGAGCGAGGCGGCTGCCCTGCCAGCGCACGTGCGAGGGCAGAGAGACCGAGCCGGGCCCGTACTCGAAGCAGGCGCTCAGCTCGAAGGCCAGGGCTGAGCGCACCAGGCCCACGCCGCCCGCGCGCTCCGGCGCCGGGTGATACAGGCGCCCGTTGGCGGCCAGGGGCAGCAGGCGTGCCGGCTCGAAGGGCACGACTAGGGCCTCGCCGCCGCCGCAGTAGGAGAGGCGCGGGGGCCCGCTGCCCGCGGCCAGCAGGTGCGTGAAGACTACCGGCCGGTCCTCACAGCGCAGGAAGTTGCGCTCTCTGCCACAGGGTGAAAGGAAGGGGAAGGAGGTCTCGTAGCGCCCGGTGCGGTTGGGTCTCAGGCGGGAAAAGAAGGTGACCAGGAACTGCAGGTCTGGGGAGGTGAAGGGGATGGCTGCTCACCATGCCGGGTGCCCGAGGACTCCGGGTCCTGGGCTGCACCAGGGGCTGGGGCTGGCGCCGGCAGGTCACCCAGCCTAAGCCGGGCTCTTGGGTGCAGGACAGCCACTCCTTTGGTGAGGGCGGGCTGCCCGCAGGGTGGGGAGTGGAGCCCACCCAGGGAGAAGGAAGGGGAGAGAGAGGGCGGCGCCGGCAGTACCTTTGAAGCAGGTGATGAAATTCTTCATTTTGGAATCATCCAGGAAAAGCTGCAGACAGAAAGGCGGTGGCCGTGATTCCCAGCGCGCAGGTCGGGGCAGAGAAGCTCCGGCGGTCCTGAGCTCCGGCCCGTGTCCACTTTCCTTCTTGTCTGTGCACATCGTGTGCAGGCAGGCGCGTGGAAGATAAACCTGGGGCCTTGCCGATTTCCCCACGTCTACCTATTGTACCCGGGCCGTGCTCTCTAGCACATAGGTTCCCTGGGCTGGTAAGCCCTTCCCGCACCTTTTCCCTCCTTTCAAGTTTCTAATCAGTTGTGCCACCTCCTCCATGCCGCCTGCCTGGCCTGCCTCCTCCCGGACATGCCGATGCCCTCGACAGGGCTCCCAAAGCAGGAGGTACGGCCCGGGTGTCTCAGGGGCAGCAGCAAGAGTTCAGCGCCGGAGCTGGGCGCTAGCAGGATGGGATCCAGAGCTGCAGAGCGCAGCGGGGACGCGGCCTGTGTAGGAGGCTGGCCGCAGAGGCCCGAACTGTGCCAGATGCCTCCGTCTCTCCGCGCGACACCGTGGCTCTTCCAAGTTGGACCCGACTACCTTTCAGGCCCCGCCCCTCCCACGGGGGCCCCTCCCCCCGCGAGCCCCTCCCCGGCGCTCCCCTCACAGGGGCCCCACGCCCGGCCCACCTGGCCCTGATGGTCCATGTAGTAGAAGTACTCGCGTGTCCGGGGTTCCGGGCTCTGGCCCTGCGTGTAGGAGACGCCTCCGTCCCCGCCGCAGGCGCGGGCTCCCCGCGACCGCGCCAGGGCCAGGGCCTGGGCCCGGAGCGCCCGGCACAGCGGCCACATTCGCGCCCCAGCCGGAAGCAGCCGGCAGCACTCGTGGGGGGCGGTGTTGCGTGAACGCGCGCGCCTCAGCGACCGCGACCTCGCGCTCCGGCGGCGCCCACGCCCTCCTGTGGCCTTTGGCCGCCCGCGCCGACGTCGGAGCACGGCGTCTCACCCCGCCCCCAGAACGCGGACGCCGCCTGCAGGCCTGGGGGACCAGCTGCCCGGAGGCGCCCCCAGCCTCCCACCGCACCGTCCGCTCGCGCCCCGCCCCAGCCCAAGAACCGAGGCGAGGGCCAGGCCCGAAGTGTCCACGTGTACTTTATTCACACCAAGTCGCCTCTCAGAGTCCGCACGTTAGGGACTGCGGAGGCTGCTCCCCCAGGGGACACCGGGCCTCGGCAGGGCTGGGCTTTTTTGTTTTTAATAATAAATAAAAACTCAACTCTAAAAATATATATATATAAAAACTGGGGAGAAATTAAGTTTTACAACAATTGGAACTCAAACTTCCAAAATGGAAAATGTACAAACTGAGA
>CAUYRT010009811.1:0-14270 GCA_963574885.1 Lepilemur ruficaudatus | reverse complement strand
AGTGGTTCACATGGATGTTGAAGTTTCCAAAAGGATGATAGAAATAAAACAAGAAAAGAGAGAGAAGAGAAGAGGAGAGGAGAGGAGAGGAGAGGAGAGGAGAGGAGAGGAGAGGAGAGGAGAGGAGAGGAGAGGAGAGGAGAGGAGAGGAGAGGAGAGGAGAGAAGAGAAGAGAAGTCAGGTGCTAAAGTCCTCAATGAATGAGGGATGACTAGGAAGTCAGCAGATGATAGCAACAATAAAGATAGGGGTGGTAAGGTTTAGTGGCCCCCAGAGATTCTAACTTGGTTGACCTGGGATAGGACAGAGGCATCAAAAATTTTTAAAAGCTTCCCAACAGATTCTAATGTCAACCAGGATTAAAAATCACTGTGTTAGAGGAAGGTTGGTAATCAACACAAATTAAAAGGAATGGGGCCATCAGGTGACTATTGCCATCTATTACTATATTGCTGGAGGTTGTGGAGGCCAACTGCAGACAGGAGATGTTGTCTTACAAAGTTTAGTAAACTCAGAGAAGTTAAGTAACTTGCACGAGGACACACGGCTAAGAAATATTTGAGCCAGGATTCAAACCTTGATTTGTCCAACTCCAAAGCCTGAACTGTCTTCACTCTATCATGTTGCCTAGGAGGGCAGTATTTTAACACAGAAGATACAAAGAGATGCCTTGGAAAGAAAATCAAAGTGCTCCAAGTGAGATTCTAATAAGCCACAGTGGGAAAAGACACTGTTTCTCTGGAGTGATTCTGATATTTGCCTCTTTATTTATCCTTTTTTATTCCCCTTGAACTTTCTACCAGCTTTGTTTTCTATCTTTAGTTGCCACCACCTCTTCGGGAAACAGAGGCAATACATTTGAAAGCAAGCCAAAATTGGGGTCCTGCCCACATGGATGCTGGCTGGCTGTACTCTCCCAAGTACTGTTCTCTGGAGCCTCCTTTCTGGGGAGGGAGGAAGGAGTAGGATACATTGCTGCCATGAACACCTAGCATTTTGTCTTCCCTTACCTCTGCCTCGTAACATATCAGCCGCTCTGTATAATGAAAATCTAAATCATTTGTGTGCACACAAAGCAACAGTTTATTTGCTGTCAGCTTTGAGGGCTCAATGGGGGTTTGATACATTTAGAGAAGAGATCAACCCTGAGAGAGCCTAATCTCAGAAGTAGATGGAAAAAAATTGAAGCTGAAAATGCATTTCTCTACATCTGAGAGAGAGGCCAGTAACAAATATCCTTCAATTCCAGCCCCCCTCCAGCTCAGAAAATGCTCTTAAACCAAGGACACAAGGAGGAGATGACTCTTTGGAAGGGTCCTGCCTCCTGTCTACTAAGAAAGCTTTACTGGGCCTGGTTGGAGATTGATTGTGAGTTCTAGAAATAGCACACCTTTCCCCTCAAGCCACCAAGTGGGATGCCCTTCATATTTTACAAAATTCATTCACTATTAGTTTTCTTGAAACTTCCATTTCTTCCCATCACCAGGCTGCCTTGGGACCAAATACAATCCTGAAACTAGTCCATATTAGTACTTCCACAGATAGTGAATTCCAGACTCTGACGAAAGTGTACCTAACACATCTGAAGGGACCAGACCCTCCCTCTTAATGCAGCTTGTTTGACAGTTTATAAAGCCTCTGCTTCCCAGAAGCTTTCTTGTTCCCTCATCCTCCCAAGGTTTTCCCTCATCCAACCAAAGCCTCGTATTGCCACCTACTCTTGCGGAAGCCAGAACTCCTTTCCCAGAGGCCAGAGCCTTTCCTTGCTTCTCAGTTCAGGGCACATGCTTCTGCAAAACAGAACATGCTGCCTGGAAGTTACCAGCAGCTGTAAGTGAATAGAGGCAGTTACTCCCTTGTGGAGCAGGGATAATGAGGGGTTACATTAGAGAAAGACCTGAATGACTTAACACTTACCGCACCAAGTATAGAAGTTTCAACCTTCTCAACCCAAAGACATGCCAATTGGGCAGTTTCTGCCCATCTGAAATTCTTTTCTGAAAGAAGTGTCCTACTAAATGGGCCCTTAAGAAATACACAATCCACTGTGAGCCCAGATGAATTGCCTCCCACCTCTCACCCTATCCCCAAGATCTAAGTGATTCCAGGGTCAGAAAGAACCCATAGTTAGGCACTCAGCCTGCATGCACAGGCAAGGAGCATGACAGCCAACCAGCCATGAGACAAACTGCAGAGCCTCTGAGGTCCTTGCTTCACTCGTCTCTACCTGACAACAACAGTCAGAGAAGCAGACTCAGCTTCTATGAGTCTGCTCCAGGCCATGGGGGAAAGAACCTAGGCTAGTCAGACATCTATGCAAAAATAAGGCTTGGCAGGAAAGAAACAGACTCAGGCAGGGAAAAAGTTAAATTCAAATTGAACTTGGGGCTATATCCCTCTTTGAATATAAGCCCCTGCAGACCTGGTTTCTTTACATAAAAAGAAATCCCTTTTAAATCTGGTCCCCGTTCCCTAGAAAAGAGGATGAAGCATTCTGCCTAATTCCTACCTACAATTAGTTTCTACAAGGTGACAATTTTAAGTGTTCTTTAAAATTAACCCTTTTCTTCTTGGTATCCTATTCAGGGTCCAGACCAACTACTTCATAGTGTGTTTAGGAATCCAGGCCACAGAGGGCAACAAAGCATATACTTCCTGGGAAGCATAGCATAAGGCAATAGTAGCATCTGGTGGCTAAGAAAACTCACTGAGCTGTTATTTTCCATTTGTTCCTCACACCCCCAAGCTCCATTCTCTGCCCTTCGCTGCCATGTTCTGTGCCAAAGGAGGCTGACCTCAATGGACTGTGGCCAACAGGTTTCTTTGCCAGCTGCCGTCTGACTGGGTCTGGCTAATGGTGGGCACAGAAAGCAGGAAGACAGTGAGATAGAGAATTTTATTCCCCTGTCTCCCTCCACACAGTCTTGCATTTGGGCAGAGACTACATTGTGCTACCTAAAGCCACAGCTCCTGTCAGGCAGCCCCTCTGACACAGCTACAGTTTCTACTGGGTTCCAATAATGCCATTTCTTCCCCTTGTCCCTTCAGTCTTAGGGATGATAACAGATCCTCGCTGCTCATAGTCTTTCTGTGCCTCACCACTACTTGTAAATTCCCTTAACTCTGCAAAAACCACCATAAATAATCTCTTCATTAAGCTTGTCTCTGTGAAACTCCTTGAGTATACCATCTGCTTCCTGCCGGCTACTCTGACTTACATATTCACTTCTGCAAATTCTATCCCACAGAATTCCAGAACGTTCCCCAGCCTGAAAAGAGAGATCACCTGATCCAACTGTCTTTTCTAAAGAGTGATCTGCTTTTCCCAAATATTTAACATATCCTTCATACACTAGGTTCTTCTAAATTAAGGTTACATTACTATGTCTACACAATAAAAATGAAGTTTAAGCCAGTTCCATTTTTGTTTTAGCTGTTCTTAATCATCTTTCTTAAAGAAAGGGGCTGCTGCAAAACCCATTACATTGTCTCCTTCCCAGTGAGTTATGTTCAACTTGCCTTGTCTTACCTTAAACACTTAATTCAGTTCCACGAGGGAGATAATATTTGATAAGAATTCAATCACCAGTTCCCTACTATCTGTATTCTGCTTATATGTGCATGTCATCTTGGTGAGAGAAATCACCCACATACCAGGGTGGTTGTCCCAAATTTTTCACTAGCCCTTGCCTACATATATCCATTACACATTAAATCCTGTGGAATCTGGCTGGGCACAGTTGCTCATGCCTATAATACTAGCATTCTGGGAGGCCGAGGCAGGAGGATTGCTTGAGTTCAGGAGTTCAAGATCAACCTGAGCAAGAGAGAGACCCTATCTCTATAATAAATAGCAAAATAAGCTGGGTGTGGTGGCACATACCTGTAGTCCTAGCCACTTGGGAGGCTGAGGCAGGAAGATCACTTGAGCCCAGAAGTTTGAGGTTGCAGTGAGCTATGATGATGCTACTGCACTCTAGCCCAGGCAACAGATGAGACCCTCTCTCTCAAAAAAAAAAAAATCCTGTTGAATCTACTTCCTTAATACATTCTTTCAAATTCTTCCGTTTGTTCCAGCCTCATAGTTATTACCTTACTTCAGGACCTGATCCTTTTACACCTAGATTATTGAAATATCTCTAATTCTCTCCCTATTCTCAATCATTCTCCACATATTAGCCAAACTGATCTTTGAAAAAATACAAATGTATTCATGTCACTTTTCTTTCAATGGCCCTCCTTTAGGTTAAAATCCAAACTCCTTATTCTGGCATAGAAGGTCCCACAGAATCTGGCTACTGCTTCACTTTTCAGCTTCAGCTTTTGCCACCTCCCTTTTTACACCGTTCGTCATTCTCATGTTTTCTCCATGCCTTGGTTGGCACCACTTCTTGTCTGGTGCACTCTTTACCTTCACTGACTGCACTTCCACTCTTCATCTCTCTCTCCCATCCTAGGTAGCATCTTTGCTAGGAAGATTTCCCACCAACCCCTTGACTCTCAAGTTGGTTTAATGACTTTTCTACGATCCTTTAGCCTCCTTTCTTCACTTTTGTAGCACTTAACACAGTGGCAATTATTTATCAACATGTCTCTCAATACCTCTCCACTATCCCTTTTAGGGTGAGAAACTGTGTCTTCTTCCTTTTATTCCCTGGACTTAGCATAGAATGTGGCATATAGGAAGATACTCAAGAAGTGTTTCCTAAATGAGTGACTAAATGAGTGAATGAACTATGAATGGAGTATGTGTTTGAATTCACTTACCTACATAAGATCAATATAAGAATCTGACCGTTCCTGGGATAGCTCATAAAGCCATTTTTTTTCCATTTCTCTCCTTTCAGGTAAGGCTATAACCCAAAGAATACTTGAATGATTAAGAATAGAAACAGATGAGCTGGCCTTTTGAGTCACAGGCCCTCCCCAGTCCCTAAAGCTGTAGTTATAGAACCATAGAACTGGCCTGAATTAACTGGGGGGACAAATTCTGCCCCCAGGAGACACGAAGTTCTTCTACACCATCCATCAGCCTTGAGCACAGATGGGATAGAGGCCAGGCCTAAAAATACATCAGCCCTAGGTGACATCAGGAATGTGTTCTTTCATGTCTAACTCACCCCAGATGGAAGAGAGATCATTTGATGAGCTGTGTTTGAAACAGGCAGAGAAATTTGTATCACACTAGGAGTGACTATAGGGGCAAAAGGACACTGCGGATTTCCTACTCAATAAAAATGAACTCTGATAGAAATTTCAATAAGGTTCCAGCAGAAACATCCTTGTCATCATTGCTGTGAATTCATAGTTATTGAATGCCCAACAAACTCTAGTCTCTTCTCAGAACATTTGATGAACACCATTATGTATCTCTAAAGGACTAGGAAATATTTGCCACTATATTATTTTTGCCAGTTACCCAGTCAGAACAGAAAATGAACTCCTATGTATATTCTGAAGCATAATGAGGAAGGGGCTCCAGGTGACATGCAAGCATCCTTGATTAATATTTTCCCCACTGGGAGTCACCCTCCCCCCAAACTTCCCCACAACTGAGAAGGAAGAAAAGCAGGAGACGAAAAAAGGAAGAGTCAAGGTATAGTTCTGAGAAAGTCACAAAAATTTGAGCAGTGGTACTCCAGAGATGTTTAGGGGTGGCAATAAATACCGGGGGGGGGGCCGTATGAATGAAATGGTAGGAGCCAGACCTGTCCATCTCCTGGTCTCTCCCTACACAACTGTTCTTATCTAGCCTTCAAGCTTGGGGTTAAGTGGTAGACAGGAGCTATAGAACTCTGAAGAGTTGCTTGCTTTCAAGCCAGGATCTTCTTATTTTGCATAAAGGAGCACTTTGGAACTTGGAGGTTAGTGGCTATTTGCCAGTTGGGTAAGTGTTTCAGAAATCATTGTTCTAGATTAATTTTGTAAATAGCCCCTGACCCACTGGCATGAGGGAAAGTGAAAATGAATGAAAGGTGGGTTAAAATCATGTACACACTAGGCTACTCTGCTGGCAGTTGGGTGATAAATGGTATAGTCTTCATACCTCTTTTGGGGGCTTCCATCCCTCCCCTTTCCCACCCTCTGCAATCTTCTTTCAAAGCTCAAGGTTTGAGGCAGTGGTCAAGCTCCATGGTGTAAGAATTGGTGTTCCTCATGATGCTCTCCACCAATATGACAGGCTTGGGGTTTCTTCCAGCAAAACAAGAGAGCCAAGTGCAGATCAACATGGCTGCAGCTGCCCCACCTCCAGCACAATAATAGGCCCAGCCAAGCCGACAGGTACCTGTGGAAACAGGGACAACAGAAACATAAGGATCGGTTGTCTTCTCATACATTCTCCTTGGTAACAAATGATAGAAGTGATTCCTGATGGTATAGTCTTCATAACATTCTCTTTGGGATGTTATGGTTAGGGTGAGAATAGGAAACAGTGAATGCAAATGAGCTTCCCATTTCCTATTTTCCTCCTTTGCTTACTGCTGGTCTTTGTTTTAAAAAAAGGTTATAAGATTTTATTTTCCTGTTAGAGTAGGAACCTGAGGGTGGTGTGGGTGGTGATGATGTGGTTATGCTAATGGCAATGATGACAAGAATGGCTTGATCAGGTGTCAAGCCTTATGCTAAGTTTTTTACACGTATCTCATCAATCATTACAGTAACTATATGAAATAGGTACCCTTATTATCTCTGTTTTACAAAAGAGGAGGCAACTGAGGCACAGGTTAAGTTAATTATGAAAAAAATCACACAGCTATAAAGTGGTAGAGATAAAGAAGAGGAGAGAGGGGATGCAGCTCAGTTGTGGATCATGGAGAGAAGTGCCGGCCAGGAACCTCATGGAGGAAAATCATGAGGCAAAAAAGGAAGAGAATAAAGGGGAAAATGTATTAGCAAGAATCAAACCCAGCAGACTGGAGCCCAGTGAAAGGGTAAGAGAGAATCCATCTCCCACTACATACTCCTTCAGTGATCAGTAGGCTACCAAGTTACTTGGAGGCTTTTCCATCTCCACGAGCCCAAGCACTGTGGCAACCATGGAATTGTGGGGAGAACTTGCATGATCATAGTGCTTGAACATTCCGTCGAGGGCTCCCCTCCTAGGAGGATGACCTGAGAGGCCAGAGAGCCAGCTTTCTTCTACCCATACCGTTATTCTGCCCCACCCCTCCACTGCCCACTGCAACCAGGAGAGCAGTCTGAGCCTGGAAGTTGGTAAGTGCCATCCCCAGATGGTGTGCACTCCAGTCAGAGGGTTCCACAGAGAGTGGGGTCCATGCCTGCCCTCTTGAGGACCTGCAGTGGCCTGGAGTGCCCCATTTTGGAGCTCCCTGCCAGCTGGTGATTCGTGGAGATGCACAGCAGTGGGTCATATATTCAGGCCAGATCCAGTGACCCCCAGATTCGAGCGGGTTGCTGAAGGACACAAGAGGGAGGTTTGGGAGTTGGACTTAGGAGGTAAGAGAGCCCATGTGGGCAGAACTGGTGAGAGAAAACTGTGGGGTCCAAGACACAGTGATCTGGGAGAGTGCCCATCCCCCCTCAGGAAAACTGCACTGTTGAAATAAGGCAGGTCAAGATCCCAGCCTGGGGTGCCATAGCAATGAAGCACCAGTGCCATTGTGCCCAGATTGGAGGGGATTTCCAGCCCCTTCCCCATGCCTAGCCTCCAGGTCTGGAGAACCTGCCTTGACTCTCCCTCCACCACCAGCTTTCCCTAGAGACCAGGAAAGTAAACTTGGTGCCTTGTTGAGGCTCAAAGCAGCACTGTTAGACTATGGTGGGTCCTCTAGTGGGAAAGATTCCAGCCCAGGGTGCCATAGCAACCAAGCACAGTGCCCAGGTTGTTGGAGATTTGTAGCCCCTCTCCCAGAACCAGCCCTCCCAATCTGGAGATCTGCCTTGACTCTCCTCCCAGCAGCTCCCCATATTCACCAGGAAAACAACTTCTGAGCCCTGCCAAGGCTTTGCAAAGCCTTCCAGGTTCACACAACCTAACCATGTCCAGCCTTGCTCTTCCACATACCTCTGCTGTGGGGGGGAGGGTACAAGAAACCCGCTGGGAACTACAGGGCTCCTCCAAAAGCCTGTGCATTGCTGTGCTCCACCTGAGGGACTAGAGCTTACCACAGGCACAAAAAAAAAAAAATCATGGCAGCTGGCTCTCTCCAGCAAGCATCAAGCACTGACAGGGAGAACAACTTGATAGCTCATTACTGTGTCTACCAACTCAAAGAGGGCATGGCTGATTTTTATAACTATCACCTCTTATCTCGAAGATTAAGCTGGGGTTCCCAATACAATTGATGCTGCTGGGAAGAGGTAAAGACAGTGGGATAGAGGCAACCCAAGGGAACACTGGATTTTTAGGAGAGAAACAAAAGTTACAGGCAGCTTGATCTGTGAGGGGTCTCCCTCTTGCACTGCAGACCTCTGGGCTGATTGAGGAGCTATTCAGCCTCTGTGCAGAGATATTCCACTGGAGGGCAGGTGCAGCAGAGATCTGGTGCCTGCCAATCCAAGACTTCTGCAACTGACGACATCTTGATCACCCTGGTGCATAGAGCCAGGTCTGCTCAGGACACAGCCATCCAGCAGTAACCTTTGCATCACCCCAGCCAGGATGGGGAGGGAATAGAAGCTCCCCTGTGTAGCACCTGGTGATTGAGGGCCAAGCATGACTCCTCTCTGGTGTGAGAGCTGAAGAGATGAGGAGCCTGAGGCACCACTTGAGAAGCCTGAGGTGACTACCTCAGTGGGTCCTAGGAGTGGAGGAAGAACTTCAGCCAACCAGAAGCTCTGGCCTGCCTACGTGGACCCTGGTCCACTGAGACAAACTCCTGCCTGCATGACTGGCCATCAGCAATCCCCACATTGGTGGAACAGCCCCCCATATGGATGACTCTGCCTCCAAAATAACCCGAGCCAGCTCTGAAGCTTTTGCTGTGCCCAAGTCTGAGGCTCTGGCCCTGTAGCTCCTGGGTCCCCACTGGGCATGCGATTCCACTCCTAGGACTCCAGAGTGGTGACTGGTCCCCAAGACCACATAACTGAATATCCACCACTACTGTTGGGCTGGCAGAGCATCCCCAAGTTCAAACACTTCACTTAGGACCCCCTAACCCTGAGCAGCCATTGCTCCTGGACTTAGTTTGAGAGAGTCCCCAGCAAAGGAGAACAGGTGCCCAGCAATCCGATCAACCCAGAGCTGAAAGAAGAGGAGCCAGATGAGAAGAAACCAGCAAAAGAACCCTGGCAACATGAAAAAACAATATAGTTCAATACCCCCAAGGGAACACAATGGAGCTATAGTAGTGGACCCCACCCACAAGGAAATTGCTGAAATGACAGAAATGGAATTCAGAATATGGATGGCAAAAAAGATGAATGGAATTGAAGAAAAAGTTGAAAACCAACAAAAAGGAGCCCCCCTAAAATTTCAGGTAATCAATGACAAAAATGAAAAAAGTCAGTAGAAAAACAACATGAGAAAGGAAATAGTTGAATTTAAAGAAATTAAAGAGTCATAGGCCAGGCACGGTAGCTCACACCTGTAATCCTAGCACTCTGGGAGGCCGAGGTGGGCGGATTGCTCAAGGTCAGGAGTTCGAAACCAGCCTTAGCAAAAGTGAGACCCTGTCTCTACTAAAAATAGAAAGAAATTAATTGGCCAACTAAAACTATATAGAAAATATTAGCCAGGCATGGTGGTGCATGCCTGTAGTCCCAGGTACTTGGGAGGCTGAGGCAGGAGGATTGCTTGAGCTCAGGAGTTTGAGGTTGCTGTGAGCTAGGCTGATGCCACGGCACTCTAGCCCAGGCAACAGAATGAGACTCTGTCTCAAAAACAAAACAAAACAAAACAAAATACTTCAAAAGCAATACAGAAAGTTGCATGGATGTAAAACAAACAAAAACAACCATAACCCTTTCCAAGGTCAGTTTTCCTAAATAATCAAAATCTAATAAAGACAACACGAAACACAGGAGATCATCTTGATAAAACGCAAAATCTTTGTTTCTCAGGCCAGTTACCAAAAAGTAAAGAAACTCTTCCTGCTGTGTGACTGCTTCTCCTTACGGGAAGCTCATTTATTTAGATAACCCGAACATTGAACCTGATGAAAGTGCTTGAATTCAACCAGACACAGGAAGAGATGTGTCCAAGGTCATGAATGTATACCGTATTATAGAAGAAATAAACAAGAAAAACAGTGCCTTGAGCAGGGCAGTATAGGACTCTTAGAAAAAGTAAAAGCACATGAAATTGCCTGGTGACACAGAATAATTTAGATACATCAAGCAAAACCAATATTACAGAATCTAGTTATACTAGAGGAAAACATTGCTCTCAAGCTTCAGTTCAGAAAATGGTTGGAAATTTAAGCAGATTTCAGAAATAAAATCAAAACCTCTTGTAAATTTTACTAAGAGCAGATCAATACTTCAAGAAAAGCTTGTTCTGATATAGGGGACCAAAATTTTAGTTTTGTATCTCATATATATACACATATATGTGATATATATTGATATTTGATATATTTTAATCAATGCTCAATCTTTAGAAAGACATAAAAAATTCCCTTCTAATTTCAGCCATCTTGATCACACACAAAATTCCTTTCACAAATTAGTTGTTTGCAAACCTTCCATGACCTGCTCAGATGCTCTGTGACCCACTCAGACCTTTAGTTTTGCCCTATTCTTCCTCTTTCTTAAACAATCATTTTACTTTAGGGCAGAATTTACTTTCCTTTTTCCCTTCTCATTTTGACCACACGTTTGCTTCTCATACCAAAAAAAAAAGTATTCTTTTTTTAACGTTTCCTATCAAAACTACATCTTCATACATACAACTGTCTTCACATCTCTCTCCTACTTACTTCTTTCTATCTTGTTTCTGTTTCCTTTCTAAATCCATGTTTTGAAACAACCTTTAAATAACTTCCCAATTAGACAACATTATTCCTTTTTCTCAATAAAAGAACACATCTTTTCAGGTACACTTTGCATACAGATGATAAATATATGAAATGAGTTATTAATATAGACAAATAGAATTTTTAACTCATTTAAAAATAAATTTCTAGTGGAAACCTAGAAAGTAAGCAACTTTGAACTGTTTGTCACATATTGACAATTTATGAATGTACATTTTATAATTTTTAGAAATGTGCCATCTCATAGGACAGTTTTTCAGTGTGATAGGAAATATTGATTAATAGACCCAAATATATTTTGTCTTTCTATAAAATTTAAGAAGTCAAAAGTAAATAAACTTCATATTCAACAATTAATGTTTTAATATTTTAACTTATTTGGATATGACTCAGACATTTAATAAGTATCTATTACTTAATTTTACCTTAAGATTTTAAATTACCAAAAATATTTGTGAAACTATGACGAGTTCCATTATAAACACCTATGCCATTTACATTTAATTTATTTTTAACAATTATACCTAGATTACTTATGAAAACTGAGATCTTAGGGCTAAAATCATTATTTCAGGCAGTTTTCCTGTGAGCTAATTTTACAGAATGTGAATGTTAGATGTTCACCTAAGAAAGAACCTTAAAGTTAAGTACGTGGGCATTTTGATTAAATCAACAGTATTAAACTAGTCTTATTCTTCAAAGAGTTACATGAAGATCGTTTGCTCTTCAGTAGGATTTATAATTTCATGACCTTTCTGTCAAACACTAACACTTTAAAACATCTAGCAGAGAAAAATATAAACCTGACCAAAAAAACCAGGCAAAAATGTTTGCTGACAACTCTGAAGACATTTCTGTTTTGGTTTTTGGGCTTTGTTTTTTGAGACCAAGTCTTGATTTGTCACCCTGGGTAGAGAGCCTAGCTCACTGCAACCTCAAACTGTTGGGCTCAAGAGATCCTCCTGCCTCAGCCTCCGGAGTAGCTGGGACTACAGGCATGCGTCACTATGGCTGGCTAATTTTTTCTAGTTTTAGTAGAGACGGGGTCTCACTCTTGCCCAGGCTGGTCTTGAACTCCTGCTCTCAAGCAATCCTCCTGCCTCGGCCTCCCAGAGTGCTAGGATTACAGGCATGAGCCACCGTGCCCAGTCAACATTTCTGTTTTTATTTTATCAACAAATTTAAAACTAGCTTATTTATTAAAATTTTACTTAACTCACGTGAACTAAAAGTCACTGGGGTTAATTACTATATGTTTTAGTAATTTATATGAACACTCACTTATCTATGCCAATCTGAATAGAATTTCTTAAGGAATTTGTGCCAAATTATGCCAGATTTTACCAGGTAGACAAAACATACAACATAATACCTGTACATGTGCATAAACACACCTAAACACATACACACGCGAAAGCTTTCATTTTAAAATTTTAGTCATAAGACAACACAGTAAAATAATTTCACTGCTTTATAAAAGGACAGTTGGATGTGTTAGGTCCAGAGCCAAGAGGGAGACACAGGAAGCCTCATGTGTAGCAAAATGCTGTTTATTTTGAGCAACTGGGTGCAGATGGATGGAGGCCGAAAAAGGAGTCTGCAAGGAAAGGGGAGAGCCTTGGGTTTTATAGAGGGTTTTTCCAGGGGAATAAGCAACTGGACCCGAACGCCCACTGTAACAAATTCTTTTCGAACAACCAGGAGGGATAAGGAAAGTAATTTCCCCTCCTGCATTCCATTCCTGTATCTCCCTAGGGGTCTGGCAAAGGCTACTGCCTAATACACCCCTAGGAAGGGAAGAGGGGTGGGTTTTATAGGAGGTTTGGATGGAAGTTTGGGGAGGGTGAATTCTTTAAGCCTAACAGGATGCAAATTATATTTTCAACAAATTGGGTCCTGTTCATATGGCTAAACTTTATGTACCCTGATAGGTAACCTTGTGAAAGCTGTGGACCAAATTTTGGGGTAAAGAAGTTTGGTTTAAAAACAAAACAAAAACCTCTTTATCTTTTTTTCCTCCTTGTTTTTTCAGTTTCAAATGAATTTAAGGTTTAAATCTTCAGATCTTCAGATATTTACATTTTAGGTATGACTGGCCGAAATGGGTAAGTAAAACAAAATATCTGAGACATCTTGAATTTTAGTAACAATTCTTTGTTTTGTTTGCTGGTCTGGGTTGCCTGACCAGTCAATATGGGCAGGGAGGCATTTTAGAGAAAGTTATTTGCAGTTTTTCAGCTTTTTCTGGACCATGCATGGCAGACACAGCAATTTTTTTTTTATGTGAGACGTCGATATCTTATTGCTCTGAACTCAAGATTTTGACCTGTTTGATCTGAGAGCCTAACTTTTATAAACATTTATTTAGTTCTCTCCTTTAGACTATCACTCCTTCAATTAACTGTTTCACCACCCTAAGCAACTGTTAGCCAGGCAAACCTAAATTTACATTAAAAGGGATGACTCTTAGGTCTAAGTTGTTGGTTGCCCTGGAGCTATTGTAATTTGTAAAGCCATTCCTTTGAAAGCCCTTTAAGACTTTTAAAAAATTTTTTCTGTCTTGGCTGAAATGCAATGTCCTGAACAGTGATTTTATCTTAATTCAGCAGAAAAGTCAGCAGATATAAAGCAAGCAGGGCGTGGGGAGAGGAAAGATGAAGAGGTTAGAAGCATCTAAATATCAGCATTTTATTTAAACCCTATAGCTGTGGTCTCTTCATTTGATACTAAGAAAAAACAAGCTTGGGGAATTTCAGTGATCCTCACGGTGGCCACTGATTTAAAACCGTGCACAAGGAAAAATGATGTAGCCAGCTGGAGTTCCAGAAAGTTTGGCATTCCTTCATGTTTGAGAATCCCATTCCATTTCTTATTAAGAGCAAGGAAATCCTATAAATCCTGTCAGGGAATGTCAGGGCTTTGGACCAGTGTTTTAGATGGTGGTGACCATCGTAGTGGCTTTTCATTGGCCATGCCATGCTCACATTTAGAATGTTTATTTTTGCTCTTGGAAGATGTTCAGAAATGAGCAGGGAAGGAAAAAAAGTAAAAGAGCTAAATTATTTACAGATGTGCATAACCAAACTAAAATGAAACTCTAGGAGTGCTCATAAAAATTTCAAGCCAGACATGCATAACAAACAAACAATAAATTTAACACATTGACTACCACTCAAAAAACTGGAAACTTTTCCTTGGGGCCAAAGTGTTTTATTATGAAAATAGAATAAAAGCTTCCAGTGTAATTTCAAGGTAAACATAAATAGGAAACAAAATTTACTGACTTCTATTAATTTAATCCACATTTTTAGAATTAAATTGTCAATATTA
>CAUYRT010009810.1:0-23964 GCA_963574885.1 Lepilemur ruficaudatus | reverse complement strand
GAGCTCTGCGGGGCTGTAGGGCTAAGCAGGCCCCACGTTGAGATCAGTCCCTAAAGCTAGCGGCGAGGATTCCCCTTCTCCCCCACGTGTGCCTAGGCCCTAATGCAGGGGGAGCAGGAAGCCCTTCAAGAAGCCACTAAGGCTTTACCCAGGACAGACCTAGAGCAGGCATCCTCTCCTGGCTGGCACCACCTCCTGCGACAGCAGCCTCCCCTCTGCTCGGTGGCCCGAGGAGCCTGGGCAAGGCACAGACTCCAGCCATGGGAGGAAGATGTGTGTGGGGCGGGGGGGCTGCCTGACTCACGCCGTCCTCAGTCACTCGGAGCATGGGTGGGCCGGCCTGCGGATGATGAATCACCGAGAGCTGTGAACGCTATTCTGGGCTCTGCCAAGGACACGGGTGCTCTTGTTGGCACCCTGGCAGCCTTCACAGTTTCTCTCCTTCCTGGTCTGGCTGCCAGGAGACAAGCGTTGCAGGAACCGGGTATTTGAGTATTTTTAGCCCAAGACAGAAAGCATCTAATTCTTTCTATTCTTCCTGCTTCCTTCTCAGTTCCTGGAAATCACTGATGGGAAACCGGAGCTGGGAGCCACGTCCTTCCCAGCCCACTTGGGGCAGCCATGCTGAGAAACCCTTGCAGGGCAGGGCAGGGCAGGGCAGGGCAGACCTTGTGGAATTTACCAAATGAATCACCTGCCTATTTATTTGACTGAAAGCACCCAGGAAATATGTAAGTTTAAGTTCTAGATTCTATAAGGAAAAATCACACTGGCACCTACAGCCCTGTAAAACTGCACGCCACTTGGTTAATTTCTCAACTATCTGGCTCCCATACAGTCCACGACGACGTTCATCCACACCAGCCACATAGAGTTAGGTGCTGTAGAGATGCCATCAAATCCACCAAATGCTGCTGGGCTCGGTTACCAGGAATTTAAGTAAGAACCTGCCTGCGTAACATCCTCACAATGCTGCATGTTAAATTGCAAGAGGACTCACAGAGGAAAGTCGCTGTCCTCCATCCTCTCACTGTTTTGTGTCATAGACCCTCGTGGGTGGGCATTTGGAAAAGCAAAGGTCGTGCCTGTGCTTCAGGAAGACAGAAGACATAATACACTCCGTTAACAAACAGTTGCTGAATATGAGGAAGGCATTTTGAGGGTTACAGAGATGAAGGAGGCTCCCTGAAGGCGATTAAATCCAGCAGGAGAGATAAAACATGTACACAAATCATTTTAAATAAGCACTAAGTCCTATGGGATAGGAGGGAGGAGAGTTATCGGGGTTGACAGGCAGGCAGGATTCGCGTCGCGAGCCTTGGAGAACAGGCACGATTTCCACAGACGAGGCGCAGAGGCGCTGCTAAAGGTGCAGAGGACTTTGTCCAAGGATGTGGGAGATGAACAGGAGAGGCACGTGGGTGTGGACATGCCGTGCCCTAAATGACAAGCTTAGGCACCATCAACACGGCAATGATCTAATCAGAGCTTCTAGAAGCTTGGTCTAGCAGTTTCATGCGGGATGGCGCAAAAGGAAGAGAAACCAGAGACAGAGGGCCAGTGTTTTAATTCAGACGGGAGCGATGAAGGCCTGCACAAGGGCAATGATGACAGGACAGAAAAGTAACCTGGTGTGTATGATGTTATGGGGGTGACTGAACAGAGGTCACATATTCACTGGATGCAGGAAATGAGAGGGGAGAAAGGCATCAAATGACTCTGAAAAACTCAAAACCACAGAGGTGGGTGTCTTTTCCAACGAGAGATAACGATGTTAAAGCTGTACCGACCGAGAAGACGACAGTGCCGTTAATAGGCATGTGGAGCTCAGGAGGAGGAGGAGATCTGGAGAGAGTGAGGGCCCAGGAGATGACCAGAACACAGTCGAAAACGCTTACGAGATCGGGCTGGAGAGAGGGACCTGGGAGTCATCCAAACAAGGGTCACAGTGGAGGTGTGGGATACAGCAAAGAAAAGCATCCCAAAGGTAGAGGCAACCAAATGCAGACCTACACTGCGAGAATGGAAGGAACAGAAATAAAAGGGGCGGAGAGAATGAGTATCTACTGAGTCACAACCATACGCCTGTGCTAAGAGATGTGCATATGTTATCTGTAAAGTATTTTTTTCGTTTCACAAATGAGAAAACTGAATCTCAGGTTAGTCTACTAAACAACCCAGATCCCCACATTAGAGTCACTCTCTGTACATCTATCTCCCTTCGCCTCTCACAGTCAATTGCAACATACCTTGTTAATCCACCTCCTAATCTTCCTTGACTCTATTCTCTTCTTCCAACCTTATTGAGGGCCTCACTTTAGGTCTTCAATTGCTCCCTTCTCAGGCAATAGCTTCCTACCTGGAGGTCTCTCTGTTGTGTTCTCACCCACTACCAATCCATCCCCCACCACCTGGTGTTCTAACACGCAAATCCAGTTCTCGCCGCGCCTTCGGAAGCTTGCGAGGTCCTTGGTGAGGTAGCTCTGCTCGCTCTCTAGGGTCACCTCAAGTCCCTCACTTGCAGGCACTCCATACTCCAGCCTCAATGACCTACCTGTGGTTCACAGAATCCAGCTACCTTCCCATCTCTGCGCATGTTCCCTCTCTTCCAAGATAATCTCCCTTTTTAAAAGAGCAATTCAGGCATCATATCCTAAAGTTGTTCTCATCTTCCCAGGGGCCTGTTTTCTGTGCCCTTCACTGTGCCCTCATCACAGCCCTTATCACACTATGATATTTAATCCATATGACAGTCTCTCTCACTGTATCATCAGCAGTTTAGAAGCAGGGACTTTCTTTTATACATTGGTGTCTAACACTCAACATTTCCTGGTAGAATTAATGAACTTATCAATTCAAACACAAATCTGATTCTGAGGTTCACATCCTTTCCACTATACAAAGTAGAAAGAAAAACAGGATAGTACAAAATGACAAAAAGGTAAGAGGTCATCCCCAAAAAACTCACAGCTAACATCATACTTAATGGTGAACGACTGGATGCTTTCTTCCTAAGATCAGGAGCAAGACAAGGATGTCTGCTCAACACTTCTATACAACACTGTACCCAGAGGTTTTGACCAAGGAAATTGGGCAAGAAAAAGAAATAAAAGACACCCAGATTGAAAAAGAAGAATTAAAGCTATCTGTTTCTAGATGACATGATCTTTTATATACAAACATACTAAAAAATCCACAAAAGAATTATTAGAACAAATAAGTTCAGCAAGGTTGTAGAATACAAGATGCGTATTCAAAACTCAATTGTATAACTCTTTATACTAATGCTGAACAATCTGAAATGAAATTAAGAAAATAATTTCATTCACAATAAAACCAAAAAGAAAAAAATACCTAGGAATAAATTTACCAAAAGAAGTAACAAGACTTATGCACTAAAAACCACAAAACATCATTGAAAGAAATTAAAGAAGGCACAAATAAATGGGAAGACATCCATATTCATGGATTAGAAGGTTTAATATTGTTAAGATGACAATACTCCCCAAACTGATCTACAGGCTCAATACAATCCCTATTGAAATCCTAACTACTTTGTTTTGCAGAAATTGACAAGCTAATTCTAAAATTCATATGGAAATGCAAGGGATCCAGAATCACCAAACCAATTTTGAAAAAGAAGAACAAAGTTAGAGAACTCACACTTCCTGATTTCAAACCTTACACAAAGCTACAATCATCAATACTGTATGGTATTCACATAAAGACAGACATACAGGCTGGGCGCGGTGGCTCACACCTGTAATCCTAGCACTCTGGGAGGCCAAGGTGGGCGGATCGCTCAAGGTCAGGAGTTCAAAACCAGCCTGAGCAAGAGCGAGACCTCGTCTCTACTAAAAATACAAAGAAATTAATTGACCAACTGAAAAAATAAAAAATAAAAAATAATTAGCCGGGCATGGTGGCGCATGCCTGTAGTCCCAGCTACTCGGGAGGCTGAGGCAGAAGGATCGCTTCAGCCCAGGAGTTTGAGGTTGCTGTGAGCTAAGCTGACGCCATGGCACTCTAGCCCGGGCAACACAGTGAGACTCTGTCTCAAAAAAAAAAAAAAAAAAAAAAGACAGACATACAGATCAATGGAATAGAATTGAGAGTCCAGAAATAAACCCTGACATTTATGGTCAATTGATACTCAACAAAGGTGCCAAGACAATTAAATGGGGGAAAGAATAATCTTTTCAACAAATGATGCTGGGACAACTGGATATCCACATGCAAGAGAGTGAACTTATCTCTCACCTCATACCATATACAAAAATTAACACAGAATGGATCATATACCTAAAAGCAGGAGCTAAAACCATAAAACTCTTAGAAGAAAACATAGGAGTAAATATTCATAACCCAGAATTAGACAAAGATATAGGTGACACCAAACTCAAAAGTGACAAAAGAAAAAATAGACTAGACTTCGTCCAAATTATAAATTTTTGTGTTTTAAAGGACAGCATCAAGAAAATATAAAGACAACCCACAAAATGTAAGAAAATATTTGCAAATCATACATCTGATAAGGGAAGAGACTGTCCCTTTGAATCCAAAATACATAAAGAACTTTTACAATTCAACAGTAAAAAGACAACCCAATTTAAAAAAATGAGCAAAGGAGACATTCCTCTAAAGAAGATATACAAATGGCCAATAAGCAAATGTAAAGATGCTCTCATCATTAGTCTTTAAAAAAATGCAAATCAAAAGCACAATAAGGCACCACTTGAAATCCATTAGGACTATTAAAATTTTAAAAAGACAGGCAATAACAAGTGTTGGTGAAGACACAGAAACTGGAATCTTCACAGACTGCTGGTGGGATTGTAAAATGACGCAGCCACTGTGGAGAACAGTTTAGTGGTTCTTCGAAATGCTAAACATAGAATTACCACATGACCCAGCAATTCCACACCTAGGTATATAGCCAAGAGACTTTAAAATATCTGTTCACACAACAACTTGTATGTGAATGCTCAAAGAAACATTATTCAAAATAGCCAAAAAGTGGGGATAACCCAAATGTCCGTCAACTGATGAATGAACGAACAAAACGTGGCCTATCCATATGACGCAGTATTAGTCAAGCCATAAAGAGGGATGAAGAACTGACACACGATACAACATAAACAAGCCTTTGTCTCGATTGTACCCGCAGGATTTTAATTTATGGAGGTGACTGAGCGACAACACAGGAGGTCAATGCCACTGAAAGAAGGCTTTCATTACCCACAGCTTGAGAGAGGAAGGGCATGCCCTGCCACGCAGGCCCACGTGGGGAAGCACCGATTTTGGTTACAGGACAGAAGGGGCGAGGGGAAAGCCAGGGCCAGAGACTTTGTGTTTTCTGCTGGGAAGGCAAGCAGGACAGGGCAGCAGTTTAGGATTGGCCAGTCTGAATAATTCTGGCAGGCTTTGGGGCATAGGGGCTGTCCCTAATTATCTTGGGTTGATTTAGGGCTGGGTATATGAGTTCGATAAAGTAGATGGTTGGTTTAGTTCATGTATGAAAGGCGTTCTCCTGGGCACGCCCACTGCTATCTCTAAGAATCGGCTGGCCCTGGAGGGACGGTCTCTTCCCAATCAGTGAAGCCACAAATGACAGAATATCAAGATTACAGAAAATAAGAAAATACAGTTAATACGGTTGGCTCTGTGCTGAGTTGATGCCAAATAGACAAATACAGAGTCTAACAAAAGACAGGTCTCACTGGAGTTCATCAACTCAAAAAAAAAAAAGAAAGAAAGAAAGAACAAAACAGTTAGAATAGCCTTAAAAACATTATGTAAGTAAGAGCAGCCAGTCACAAAAGACCACATACTGTATGACTCCATTCACATGACTTGTCCAGAGTAGGGAAATCCATACAGAGAGAATGCAAATCAGTGTTTGACGGGAGCAGGGAGTGGGGAGAATGGAGTGACTGCTGATGGGTTTGGGGTTCCTTTTTGGGGTGATGAAAATGTCCTAAAATTAGAAAATGGCGATGGTTGCACAACTGCGTGAATAAATCTAAAAAAACCAATGAATTGTACAAAGGGGTGGATTTTAAAGTACGTGAATTATATAAAATACAGACAACCCAGTGCTCATCAACTGGTGACTGGATGAATAAACTATGGTATAACCATACAATGGAGTATTTTTTGCACAATAAAAAGAAATGAAGTCCTGATGGATGCATCAACATAGACGAACCTTGAAAATATTATGCTATGGGAAAGAAGCCTGTCACAAAAGGCCACTTACTGTTCCATTTAGAGGAAATGTCTTGAATAGCAAACCTATAGAGACAGAAGGTATACCGACAGGTGGTCGCCAGGGCCGGGGGCTTGGAGGAAATGAGGAGTGACTGCTAACGGACATGGAGTTAGTTCCTTTTGACGTGATGACAACGCTCTAAAACTGACTGTGGTAACAGTTGCACAGCTCTGTGAATGTCCCCAAAACCACTGTACATTTTAAATGGGTGACTTGTATGGCATATGTGAATTATATCTCAATAAAGTTTTTTTTTAAAGACAAAGGAAGAGGAGTGTTCAACACTATTACAAACAACACATCAGTAGAAGAGACACGTAGCCCCTGCTTACTCACAGATCTCTGGTTTCCCAGATTTTCTAGCTAGAGATGAGCATTCCTGCAAGATCTCATAACTAATCCAGCAAACAAGAGAGTCACTCGATGTCTGAGCAGGGGACCAACACCACAAACGTACTGCTAACAGGATTATTCTAAGAGCTGAGCATGGCGCAGACTGAAGCAAGGCAAGGCTGGGAACAGGAACAGCAACGATAAGGCTGTTGCCAGTCATCTGGGTAGAAGGCGGCTTGGAAATCAAAATGAAAGATGAATTGGAAAAGCAAGGAAAAGAATGAATCAGCAACACCTGGAGGCTGACTACATGGAGAGAGAAAGATGTGTCAACAAGTATCCTTAAGGTTGTGGGGGTGCGGGGGGCTGGAGAGATTGTATCGCCACAGAAAGTTAAAGAGAAACCAGAAAGTGTGAGAATCATGGCACAGTGAGGGCCAGAGAGAACCACTTAAGGAATAAGAATCTAGATGTGCCTTGCCTGGGAACGGTGGCTCACACCTGTCATCCCAGCACTTTGGGAGGCCGAGGCAGGAGGATCGCTTGAGGCCAGGAGTTCAAGACCAGCCTGGGCAACATAGCACAGCCCCCATCTCTACAAAAAAGTTTTAAAAATTAACCAGGTATGGTGGCAGGCTTGAATCCAAGAGTTTGAGGATACAGTGAGCTACGATGATGCCAAAGAGCCTGGGGCCAAAGAGCAAGACCTGTCTCAAAAAAAAAAAAAAAAAGATACACCTTGATGTCTAAGGTTACTCAAAAATGTTTCAAGCAGCATATTAAACAAAGAGCACTAAGAAAGTCATAAGGGTAGTGGGTTTGCAGAGACTGGAGTCAGAAAACTAGCTATATTAAATTGGGATAGTGTTTCTCCAGGCAATTTAAGATCAGAAAATGAGTAACAAACTGGGACTAGAGTGAAATATTTGATAGTCATCTGTATGTTTCAGAAAAACATGAAAAAGTAAACTTTCTAAAGAAAGTAGAACTAGAAGAGAGAAAATTAAATATTTACTAACATTCTACCTCCCATTTACCAGGTATTATACAAGGGGATTTAAAACAATAATTAGAATGTAGTCCTAACTTTCTAGAGCTTTGCAGACTGGTGAGGACACCGGGGAGGAAGCAGACTGAGCTCCCTTTTAGCTCTAAACTCCTAATTCAAAGCTGGATTCCAGGTTAGGGAAGGAATAGTTGGTGAGAGAAAAAATGAGGTTTGCACAGACAGACCATCCACGTGAAGAATCTGTTCACTATTCGAAGCACAAGGATGACAGCTGCGAGGGGTGGGGGCGATGAGGGTCTCCCTTTTCTCCAGCTGCTTCAATTTAGAGGCCTGGAGACATAAGACTCTCAAGAAGAAAAAGGGTGGGGAGAAGCTAGTTCGGCGGAATGGGATAAGTGAAGCGAAGGCGTTGGTTCCTCTGGGACACCAGCCCAGGCTGAGACCCGGGGCTCCAAGTGGACAACCCCCGGGTGATCTTGATCCTTCAGAACAGCAGGTTGGGGGTCCTCGGCCCGTAACAGGCAGCTGGGGAGGGAACCGAGGACTGAGAGATGGGGAGGAGAGAGAATA
This sequence comes from Lepilemur ruficaudatus, assembly GCA_963574885.1. Classification (NCBI taxonomy): domain Eukaryota; kingdom Metazoa; phylum Chordata; class Mammalia; order Primates; family Lepilemuridae; genus Lepilemur; species Lepilemur ruficaudatus. The sequence continues at coordinate 15,781 of CAUYRT010009810.1, read as the reverse complement.
AATAACCAGGAGGGCTTCAAAACAAACGGACACAAATAACGAAATGAAGAGTATGTGGCACTTTCCATGGGGACAAGGGCAGCAGTGCTGTCTTTGGAGCTCTGTCTCCCCCTGCTGAGCCAAGAGGTCCGAACGGCCTGTGACAGGCAAAGGGCCTTGACAGGGCAAGAACTGTTTCTTTCAAGGGGAAAGAGGGAGGAAAACATAACCGATAATATAAAAATCTCCTTATACGTTGGAAACGCCACAATCCCGCAGCATCAAATAGTAGAAAGTGACACAACTTGATCTGCAGCTGCAGACCAGACAGAGGTGGAAAGACGACGGCACTGGTTGTCCCCATGGGCCACCCTTGCTGGGCTTGTCTCTGAAAGGCTCCTTTCTTAACCACAGATCCCATCCCTTTATCCAGAGGCTGTTTCAAAGGCCTATAATTGATCGCAGAGGCTGGGGGTGGAGTTGGGGGTGGTCTTATTTTAACTTAATTAGGGATCTTTCTTCGGGCACGACCCAGGCTTGTTTCTGAAAAGATTTGTTAAATGACAAATCTGAGGATTATGCACCACTGATCTGCTCGCCAGGAGCTTGTTCATGGATCCAGCCCAACAGCGACGGAAGCTCGCTCACACTCCAGGTCCCTCTGCAGGTCACCCTGCCACCCGCCCTTTCCTTGCTGCCCCTGCCCTCCCAGCCCTGCCCTCCCGGCTCCAGAGTGGTTGCTCCTTCTCTAGTTTACAGCCCCATTAACATCTTCCACAAAACAGAGGCAAGTTATGTATGCTATTTGTTAGGTACTATTTTTAATGGAAATCAACTACAATGCCGTTAGGTTCCTGAAACACTCTATCATGAGTCTAGGAAAACAAACAAAATGCTAAACAAACAAATGTGCACACACACAAAAACCTAGGACTGTGGTATCCTGATGTCCCTCTCTAGGGCGTGATAATGACTATTAAACAAGGTAAAGGTCTTTGAAGTCCTCAGATGAAAGGTTCTACCTAAAAACAATTATCCCATTAAATGCGTAACAACATTCCTATCAAACAGGGTGGCCCCTTTTATCTGTATTTCTCTCGTGATGAAGTTCTCAGATGACAACTTCCCTGAGCCACAGTGATAAAGGAGACTGAAAAGTTTCAAATGTTTTTGCTACTTTTTATCCAATTTCTGAAAGGACAGAAAAAATAATTTCCTTCATTGGAGGGCAAGAGCAAGCAGTAAAAAGCTAAGGGCATTTTAGAAGCAGGAACCTCATTCATAGTTAGTCAGACATTCATTAGGAACAAGAGTACCTGGGCAGGAACCCTGGCAGAAGCAGCGGGTCACACCTGGGTCAGCTGGGCACATGGAACGACCACACATCTCCTGTCTGGGGACACGGAATGAGGAGAGAGGTTACAACACAAGAGTCTATTAGGGGACGCAATTGTCCTCAGACTCACACAGAAGGATCAGGAAAAAGAGTGAAGAGGTGCTTTTTTAAAAAGGCAAACCTAGTGCAGAAGGCCACTTAGAGAGAGGCTAAGACCCCAGGGCAAGGCCAGCCAGTTGGGGTGACCCAGCCGTCTCTGTAGGGCCCGAGCCTGCAGCAGGAGCCGGCTGCAGGTGGCTTCCACACAAAGGCCCCCAGCGTCTGACAGTTCCGAGACTCCGGCCCTTGAGAAAGATGAGAGTGGCTGCACAATTTATTTCTTGGAAGTAAGCCTAGGGTAAGAGTCAGTTAAAAGGGAGGCCTCGTGGCAGAACGGAAAAAAACACTGGAGTTAAGTCAAAAGAACTAGGTTTTTATTTAGACCTAGTTCTGTCATTCAGACGACGTGGTCCTGGGGTAAAGCCCTGAACTCCTCTGAGCCTCAGTTCTCACGTGGAAACTTCAGAACCACGTGCTGCCCTCACAGAATCTGCAGGGAATCAGAGTGGGCAATACCGGGACAGCAGTTTTGAAAGATTTTCACACATATGAAGATAATTTACTAGTGGTTGAGAGGCAGAACCACTGGGCATCCAGGTACATACTTTTCAAGTATGAGACTTGTTTAACTATATTTATAAAAATATATTTAACTATGTTATATGTAACTATATGTTGTTACATATACATGTAACATGCATGTTCTTGCTTCTAAAATGCCATATAGTAATAACTACGTCACATATAACATACACATATATAAAACCCTTTAAGTGATTTGCTTTATATATGGTCACATACATATATTTTATATTTAATCTAATTTATTCTAGATATATGCCGAACAAACTTTACGTCACCGGAAATGATCAGGGCAACAAGGAAAAGCAAGAGGAGGATGACGTTGACTCCACGAGCCCAAGAGGCAATGTGGGAAGCCCGTCTTGATTAAGTGGCTGCTGTGTCCTTGGACATGGTGCTGACTCTTGTAACTCCCATGATTTAACTGAGGAAATGACAACTTAACCAGAAACAACCAGAGAACAAAATAAGGCAGTAAAACCAGTGCGCCTGGGGCAGACTGTGTGATCTAAGAATAAGGGCTCTAGAAATTTCCAGAAGGAAAAGAGCATTATACTAACAGGGTAATCAAGAAAAGCTTCATGGAGGTGGGGCACCAAGGGGGACTGAAACGAATGAAAAGAATCTGCACAGCTGTGGAAAGAGGCGGTCCGGGCAAAGCACCCAGCAGGAATGGGCACGGCAGCCCGAATACTGTGGAAATAGCGCGAGGGAAGCAGCTCACTGCTCGCGGTTGCTGAGCTCTCTGGGAGGGCTGACCGGGCTGCTGCGGAGCCAGAGGAGAAGAGAACGCGCTCTGAAGCCACACAGCCTGGGAACCCGGGTAGCCCTGACAGTCTGTGGCCACTGACCGCAGGCGGACAGTGTCATGTGTAGAGCACGTGGAAGGGCAACGTGCAGGGCCAGGAAGCCACAGGCTGCTTTGCCCACAGCCCACTCTCTCACCTTCCTTCCACATTTTCGGACGTGATCCACATTTATTCAGCACCAACCATGCAAGGAACCAGGCACTGAAGAAAAGAGTAACAATTTCCTTGGAGAGTTAGATATAAAAATAGGTAAGGCAGAAACAGCGAAGCAACAAGTCAAACATTACTACCAAGGAGAGGGAGAAGGCAGAGAGCTAGTAGGGCTGGCTGGGAAAGGTTTCTCAAACGAGATGGTGCCTGGCCAAGCTTTGAAGGAAAATTAACATTCAGAAAGCTGAGTATAAAAAAGGTATTACAGAGAGGCGTGAAGACACGAAGGTAAGAATATGCACTGCCATTTGTAGCGAGCAGTGAGCGGCCCAGTCTGAGTCTGCAGAAGTTTCACGTAGGAAGGAAAAGGGAGAGTCAGGCAAGAAATCAACCGGAGCTGGACCGTGGAGAACCTCAGTGCCAGGCACTTGACTCTCTTGACCACGGCTTCTAACTCTGTGGTCTAACAATGGGCTTCAAGGTTTGGCCCATGAAGACGCAGTATGAAAATTCAGAATGTTTTTTCGTATGTGTATTTTGATCCGGGGAGAGGATAAGTGGCTTTCAGATTCTCAGAAGATTCCCTAGAAAACTTGAAAATTATGAATGCAGCAATTGGCAGAGCGGTCTGTGCGGGGCTGGGAGAGGGAGCTGAGGCCTGTTTCTCTCCCTGGAGACCTGCTCTTAACCGTACACCGGAGAGTAGCTGAATTGACGCCATTCTTCTGTTAAGTGCTTTCCTATTCATGAAGTATTTAGTATTAGTATTAGCATTTAGTATTTACTAGAACTATTGGTAGGTTACAAAAACAGTTCATCGGGGAAAGTAGAAAGGAAACCAGCAGACGGTGAGCAGAGAAGAGAATCCAGGAAAAGGGACAGGAGGAGGTAGGAGATCCAATAAATTCAAATGCCATAGAAGCCAAAGGGGAAAAAAGTCTTGGGAAAGACATGGTTACCAGCGTCAAGTACAAGAGAAAGATTAAGAAAGAAAAGGAATGAGGGAAGAAAAAAAATCTCCAAATGCAATGACATTCAGATGCCTGCTTTCTGTAGGGTGATAAGACTTCAGAGGTTAAGGTGTCCAAACCAGGGCACTTGGAGAGCAAAAGGAGGTGCCACTGATAACTAAGGCAAAAGGACAGACACAAATCAGGACTGTCCTGGGCAAAGAGATAATTAGTTACCTAGATGAGAAAAAAGTTAATATAATAGTATAGCCAGGAAGGCAGCAGATACTGTCCATTAACTCAAAGGGTTTGGCTGTGAAAAGAAAAATAGGACATTAGTCAGAAGAACTAGTAGGGATAAGAAAGGCTTTATCAGTAACTGATCTGGGAGGCAGGAGGGCTTCTGGAAGTTTCACGGGGAAGGGAAGGAGCAAAGGCTGAGAGCATGTTCTCTCCACCCCAGCGCACCGTGGGAGGCTCAGAGGGCACTCTGCTCCCTCAGGAAGCAGGAAAGGACAGAATACCCAGGAGGAGGGAGAGACACTTCCTCCTATGAAACTATAAGGAAGGAGAAAAGAAAACATCTTCTGAAAAGAAAAGACAGGTCACAGCATTTTATTTCAACCTATCGAGCATCAGCGATCTAGCTGTCAGGGGAGGACACATTTTCAAATTAGCTTTCATTATGACCTTTTCTTCAAGGGAAAAAAATTAATAAGAAAGTGAACTCTTAGATGTTTGTTAAAGTTAATTCCTACATAGATTGACAGAACTAGAATAAGGAACTTTATCCATAGGGCAATATATCATTTTGTCCAGTGCTAAGTACTTATTTATAATAATAATTTCATTTCAGGCATAGCTTGAGGGCCACAGAGAGGTCAGGGGAATACTCACCCACCTAAGGTCAAACTGGGTATAAAACACTGGTTGGTGTCAGTACACAAACATACAACCATACTGACGGTGTGAGCAACAGGAAACTCTGAACCAGATGTCAGCACGAGGTTTGATGATAAAATGGGGCTCATCCACAGACAGTTCTTAAATTACAACTAAGAAATCCACCCAAACTGAGCACCATCTTCCACAAAGAAAAAGGGCTAATTTTCATCGAACAGAAATGGAGCCACCCCAGCATCTCAGACGGAGAAGCCGTGTGACCCGGCAGTACTGTGGGGTCAGTGCCAACTCACCCGGGAGCGCTCAGTATCACTCAGTGTCAGGAAACCTAAAGGCACTGATCACATCCTCAATCTCAAAGCTCGCGGTATAGATTTAAATAACCAAACGGACAGAGACTTATTATAAAAGTCTGTTTATTTTCCCTTCCTGTGTTTCATATTTTCCCTTATTGCTCAGTAAATGAGCAATACACTGATTGGAAATCTGCATGATTAAATAAGTTCATAAACACACCGCATTTCAGAGTATAAAGCAAGAGGTTGAAAAATATTCCCTAACCCAATGCAAATTAGGTATCCCTCAAAATTGCACATTTTCCTCCTAGTTTACTTAATTTAAAATATATGTACAGAATGATCTTAAAATATTGATAATTGGTATAGAATTCACAGCCTTGAAGACATATACTCTACAATCTTCTAACAAACAGACCCCCCTCAGGCCCTAGTAATCCACTGATTCAATCTCACATGCAGACGGTCTCTGACTTCCAACTGTTTGACTTTAAATGGTGTTAAACTGTTGCAATTTTGACATAATATACAGTATCCAATAAATTACATGACATATTCAATAGTTTATTATAATATAGGGTTTGTGTTAGATGATTTTGCCCAACTATAGGCTAATCTAAGTGTTGTGTGCACGTTTAAGGTAGGCCAGGCAAAGCTGCGATGCTCGGTGGGGTCAGGTGTATTATACGCATTTTCAACTCATGATATATTTTCACCTTATAGCCCCATCATAATTCAAGGATCATTTATACTTAACACTAAGACAAAAGGTCTTTCCCTTTTCTCTAATTCTAGTCTCCTACTGAGGTAACTCCAGGAACCCAGTTGTAACAGATCAATCCTCTAAAAATAGGACTACGCAGATTAGCTTCCTAGAGGATCCTAAAGTTCCTGGACAACAAATCTGGGGTGGAGTGCTTCAGCTGTGAGTTACACAATGGAATGTTCAAGATAACTGATGTACCTTATGGTCCTTGAATGGAAGACTAAACACTTCCAGAAGTCAAAGTTAATCTTGAAGGAAGATGGAGGAAACAAGTTGATGACAATTTGAAGATATTTCTGTTTCGTGAGCTGAATGACTTTTAGATCAGACAGAATGACTGAGCCAACAGGCATGTAGTGTGATCTTTCCCACCAGAGTTAACAGAGGGATTCTTTGTCCAAGGCAGGCTTACAGCTTGATCCAGCTTGAGCAGTTTATCAGGGTTTGATGCTTCAAAGATGAGCCACTCTCTGCAAACACATTACCAAAGCAAAATCCAACGATCCTTTCTATTCGTGGAATGCATTGTCAGTACAAACCATGCATGGCTCTGCCTTCTGTTTACTCAACTTTTGAGGCTGGAGAACAAGGGTCCAAGTCCAATACGACATTTAAGGTTAAAGAGATAAACCTCAATAGGCCAAACAAAGGCCATTCAGTACATTCATGAAATAATAAAAATCATCAACAGTAATTCCTGTAGTGTAGAAAAACAGCCCAGCCTTCAGTACTGGTCAGCATCTTGGGTGGCTGGCAGTGTTGAAAGAGGCCTGACAACCTGAGGTTATGTTGAGCTCTCACCCCCAAAACAGAGTGAATTAAAAGCCCTAATAGTCCCGATGTGTCTCCCATTGTTCTTTTTGTCTTATGGGCACCAACCAGTCACTCACTCATTATGTGAGCTTGTCTCCTTCGCACAAGATAGAGTACTTCCCTCACTATTAATGGTGAGATAAATAGAATTGTACAACTTGTCTGTGAAGAGAAAAAAGTATTAAATACACAGTGATAATTTAATTACTTTTTTAGAGCATCACATTTTGAACATAATAATGGATTTGGACAATTACATTCATCTTGACTTCATACAAAGATAACATTTAATCTTCAATGAATTAGAAAATGATTTTGAAAATTATAGTTAATATTACAAAATACTTAATGTCGCATTACAGTTGTCAAAAAAAGAACAAAGTACACAAATAATTTGCCACAGGTAGAGCAAAAAACTGATACTGGAGCTCAGATTAAAAACAGCGATTCTTGGCCAGGTGCAGTGGCTCACGCCTGTAATCCTAGCACTCTGGGAGGCCAAGGCGGGAGGATTGCCTGAGCTCAGGAGTTCAAGACCAGCCTAAGCAAGAGTGAGACTCCCGTCTCTACTATAAATAGAAAGAAATTAGCCAAACAACTAAACATAGAAAAAAATTAGCTGAGCATGGTGGCCTGTGCCTGTAGTCCCAGCTATTTGGGAGGCTGAGGCAGAAGGATTGCTTGAGACCAGGAGTCTGAGGTTGCCGTGAGCTAGGCTGACACCTCAGCACTCTAGCCCAGGCAACAGAGCGAGATTTTGTCTCAAAAAAAAAAAAAAAAAAAAACAAAAAACAAACTGATTCTTATAATCGATCCAGTTGTCTTTATACTACAATTCCTAGTGTGGTCACATCAACAGGAGCATCAGAAGATATTTACCTCTACTTAGGATGGATGTCAGGAATGGAAAATAAAAGTTACATGGCCTAGTCTTTGGAAGCTAGATGGCCATTAGAAGAAAGCTCCAGGGAATCCCTAGAGTTGGACTGTCCCAGGGCTCCTTGGACAAAGCAAGAGGACAGCTGCCTGGACTCAGGGTAACTGAGGCTGCCTCCAGTTAGGATGGCCTGGATTTAAGAACAGGCTACTGAACACATTCCTGGTGGACAAGGCCATCACCAGATTCTCTCAAGTAGAGAGTCTCAACACGTCTTGAGCACTGTCCCATCAATAATATGATTATTCAACAGACAGCAACATTTGAAAAGCACAAGGCCACCTTCTGTACTGGCTATTTCCCAGAAAATACAGAATCCCAGCCAGTGTCTAAGGCATAATAAATATTTCCTCAAGAAGCTATCACCACTTTAGAACCTGCACACATGATGGTGTTAATTATAACAATCCTTCTTTCTTAACTCTGCAATGCTTCTTTTTTAACCCTGTGGTGCTTGGCACACATTGTAATTTCCTTCAGAATTCCCAAACTATACTTAACAGACAGAGAGCCTGGAAGAGTATACTGATTGATGGTTGGCGATGCTTTAAATAAGTCTCTTGTTGTTCTTCTGGAATTATAAATGGCAATTACTCATTAAACTCAGGCCAAGGGCAAACTGAGGGCCCTTTCCCTCCTTGAAAAAAGAACGTGTCTTTTAGACTAATAAAATGTTACTTTTCACAAAAGGGTCTTTAAAAGCAATCAGCAATCCTGCTGGTTTCAAGAAGTGACTTAAGTAAATGCTTTGAACTAAATTAATAGAAAAAAATGACTAGTTAAAAAAAAACACACACACTTACCATGAGAATAAAAAAATAGAAAACCCACATCCATCCTAGCTTGTCCTGGATCAAAGACACTAAATACTGAAAGGGAGAAAAAGAAATTACAATATTATAATTCTTTATAAATTAATAAAGCAGCCAAAAAGCAGATTAAACGTGGCTATTTTAGAGAGTAAGAAGGGAGTTAGGGTTTGGACCGTGTTTTGAAGATCACAAAGCTCTTCCACATACATACTCCCATTTCAGCTTTATTAACGGCCTCATTTTGTAAGTTTGCAGAATCCAGATACAAAAAATTGTATACTAGAAACTGCACATTCAGAAGGGCTTTTCTTCCCCCCTTTTCCTTTTTTTTCTTCTTGGGCAGGTGAGCTGTTACACATTCCTTAGTGGATTCCAACTTCCATGGCCACCGTCCTGCTCAGGTTTGTTTCTATTCACTTTGCTATTTAGAGAGGAAAACTAACATCCATAGGCCACTCACGTTTAATCATTCTTTCTTCCGATAAAAGGTACTATAATCGATGCTTCAAAAATTTGTCTTTTAAGTATGCCACTCATTTTTTCAATTATGCAATGTGCTCATAGAATTGCTGTACTACCTTAGCATTCTACAGCAAATTTTTTTACTTACTTTCAATTATTGAAATGGATCTAAAAGCATACAACCCATTTGCCTTTTTTCTATTATGGTAAAATATATCTGACATAAAATCTGCCATTTTACCAGCCTGAGCAACAGTGAGACCCTGTCTCTACTGAAAAAAATAGAAAAAATTAGGCATGGTGGCATGCACCTGTAGTCCCAGCTACTTGGGAGGCTGAGGCAGAAGGGTTGCTTGAGCCCAAGAGTTTGAGGTTGCTGTGAGCTAGGCTGACGCCACGGCACTCTATAGCCCAGGCAAAAGAGTGAGACTCTGTCTCAAAAAAAAAAAATTGTCATTTTAACCATTTTTAAGTGTACAATCCAGTGGCATCAGTTACATTCACAATGTTGTACAACCATCACCACTGTCTCCAAATTTTTCATCACCCAAATAAAAACGCTGTAACTATTAAGCAATCAACTCCCCATCACTCCTTCTCAAACCCCCTGGGGATCTCTTATCTACTTTCTCCCTCTATGCATGTGCCTATTCTAGATATTTCATGTAAACAGAATCATAACAGTTGTCCTTGTGTGTCTGGCTTGTTTCACTAGCTTAATATTTTTAAGGTTCATCCATTTTGTAGAATGCATGGGAACTTCATTCCTTTTTATGCTGAATTTTATACCACACTTTGTTTACCCATTCATCTGTTGATGGACACTTGAATTGTTTCCACCTTTTGGCCACTATGATTAATTTTACAATAAACATTGGCATACAAATATCTGAATCCTTGTTTTTAATCTTTTGAGGATACACCTAGGAGTGGAATTGCTGGGTCATATGGTAATTCTACATTAAAATTAAAATATCAATCCTGGCCAGGCGTGGTGGTTCACGCCTGTAATCCTAGCACTCTGGGAGGCCAGGGCGGGCAGATCATTTGAGCTCAGGAGTTTGAGGCTAATGCCATAGCACTCTAGCCAGGGCAACAGAGTGAGACTCTGTCTCAAAAAAAAAAAAAAAAACATTCCTTTTTAATTGCTGAATAATACTCCATTGCAGGGCTATACCACATTTTGTTTATCCATTTATCAGTTGATGGGCATTTGGGTTGTTTCTCCTTTTACAGCTATTGTGAATGATGCAGCTGTGAACTTTCACAGACAAATTTGTTTTTTGTTGTTGTCGGGTTTTTTTTTATATATATACTTTTCCTTAGCTGAAAATGGGATTGATGTTGTTTGGTTTTTTTTGAGACAGGGTTTTGCTCTATCACCCAGGCTGGAGTAGTGATATGATCATAGCTCACCGTAGCCTTGAATTCCTGGGTTCAAGCAATCCTCCTGCCTCAGCCTCCTGAGTAGCTGGGACTACAGGCACATGCCACTATGCTCAGCTAATTATTCTATTTCTTGTAGAGACAGGGTCTCACTATGTTGCCCAGGCTGGTCTCAAACTCTTGGCCTCAAGCGATCCTTCCACCTTGGCCTCTCAACTTGCCGGGATTACAGGCATCAGCCACATACAAGTTTTAACATGGACATTTGTTCTCATTTCTCTTGGGTAGATACTGCAATCTAATCTTACAGAGCCCCGAGTGTGTGTCAAAAATGCACTAAGCATTGGGAACATAAAGATGAAGGAAATAGCGTTCTGTTCTCAAGGAATACAGAGTCCAGAGGACAAAGAGATAAACACGTAAAGGTGATACACCACGATAAGTGCTTTGCTAGAGGTGTGCATGGCAATGGCAACCAGAATGAAGAATAATTCTTTCCTTGGGAAGTCAGAGCAAGGTGGGGACAACAAAGTTATTCAGGATAAGGCAAGTGGCTGAGGACAAGGCTGATAAAGTTTTAATATTAAGTTGCAGAGTTTCAGATTTCACCCCTTAGGCAATGGGAAATCATTTAGAAATCAACATGGAAGCAGAATGAGTAAAGCTAACAATGATTTACTGTGGCTATGCTTCCCCAACCATGAAGGTCAGTCTAATGTTGACCCAAGTTCACAGGTAGGGGTAGGAACACTGGCAGGGGAAGTATTCTAAATAAAAGTAAACTCCCTGAAATGCTCATTAGAATCCACCCATTTAGTTAATGAAGAAAACGTTCATGAGGAAGGATAACTTAAAATCCCACAATGTCAGAAAAGGATGCCCAATATAGTCACACTTTACAGTACACCACATACGAAGACGTCTGAACTGGTGGCCAAGAGCATTTTTTGATTCCTAGTCAAGAGCATGATCAGGTTAGCAAACTTCATCTACCTCTGCTAAGTATTTTTTTTTTTAATTTTTGTTCTTTGGTCTTATAAACAAATATGCTAAGCATATCAATCATTCATTCTACAATTATTCAACAAACATTTGAATGTCTACTGTGTGCCAGGCGCTATTCTAGGTACCAGGGCCACAGCAGAACACACAAGAAAATGCTGCTCTCATGAAGCTTATGTTATAGTGGGAGAGACAGACATTAACAAATGAACATACAGTACATGGCCTCGTTGAGATAAGTATTAGGATTGTTTACTTTACCTCAATACTTGCTCTTTCATTAGCCACTAGCAATCAGACATCAGCGATCTACCCCCACTAAGCAAGCGAAACAGCAATCTGCAAGGCCACTGCTGATCTTCTCCATGTCAAAACTAAGAGCCCTCTGTCCTTCAGTTCTCCTTCCCCTGACCTCTACATCTGTCACCTTTCTAACACCCTCTCAAATGCTATTCCCTTGTCTACATGTTACACTGCTGGCTTCCTGTTTCTTTCACCAATGGGCATTCCCTGAAGTTCTGCTCCATTCTTTTTCCCCGTTAAATAACTCATCCACTTCACGTTTTATCCATGCAGATGATTCCGAAATTCATATTGTTGCAAAATCAGCACTCCATGACCAGCAGTGGTGGTATACCCTAGAAAAGGTATGACTCATGACTGTCCCAGACAAGAGATACCTTTCTGAGAGAAGGCCTGAAATTATGCAAAAAAGGTCAATTTGAATAGCTCTGACTAGGTATAGCACAGCCTGATCTTAGCTCAGAAGATCTCAAACGTCACAGTGTGTAAGAATCACCAAGAAGGCTTGTTGAAAATACAGATCCCCAGGCTCTAACTCAGCAAATCTGTAGTAAGCTCAGGGTTCTGTACTTTAATGAGTATCCCAGCTGATTCTGACGCAAGGCATTTATGAACCACCCTTTGAAATACAATCACAGATTTTTGGACATGGAGGAACCAAAGAAAGTGATTCAGGCAGTTGCAGAGTCCATGGCCATGTCTGGGGGCAATCCATGTAAAGAACATGTGTACACATGAGTGCCTGGTAGAGAGAGGCAGGAGAGAGGCAAAAAGGTGGGAGTTCGAATGCCAGGTGGGGATAATGAGAAGCATGTGTCTCAGCCCCTGCCCTGCGGAGTACCAAGTTCAGACTGGAAAAGGGGGCTGGTGGGCTGGTGCAGAAGGCTCTATCTGTCTTACACGGTTTTAGCTTATTTGCAGACAAGAAGAATCTGGAAGAAAGAATGGAAAGAAGAAACTAAAAAAGGTAGAGGGCCCTTCCATATTACGGCACATCAGCCGGACCTCAGAGGAGACTAAAACCCTTGGGCTTTCAGTACAGAATTCTATAGCACAAGAGTGCCACCTACTGTGGGCCAGCAGGCAGGTGTAAATTCTTCTACCTTTGCAGGAAGACAACATTCAAATCCCTGCCCCACTCCTGTTCTCTCACCTGGCCCACCGCAGCTCCAATGCTCCCAGTCCCATCAACAATTCCTGTGACAGTTGCCAAAGCCTCACTGCTCCCTTGGATCAGCTCTTGGCGACCCAGGTCAGCAGAAATAGCAGAGCTAATCATATTAGAAGGTCCACCAATAAAAAATCCTGAAGTCATAAACAGAACAGGTTCTTATTAAAACATGATTCATAATGCCATCAGGAATCTACTGGATAAGGCAAAATATTATCCCAATATTTTACTTAGTATGTTGGAGAGAAATGAAAAAAGGCGGGGAGAACTCTCTCGGAGAGTATCATCTTCAAAGTAGTTAGCATTCACTTTTTTGAAATCCCTTCTTGAATTATGTGACACTTTAGTATATTTTATAGAACCCAAAGATATAAAAAGTGTAGTGAAACACCAGCCTTTCTAATCCTGTGAAGTTTGCATTCATTAATAACTGACTGCACTAACTTGTAAAGCAGATTCTATTATGGCAGAGTTGCATCATATGAGCATTTGATTATCCAACTCAACCAAACATTAAAAAAGAGAAGAGGAAAAAGCTATTTAAGTGGTGCAGGTGATTCTATCTGCTGCTGTGCTCAGTGAGGCTGCCCCAGAATTGAGCATGGGCTGGCCCGTGTGAATCTGGGCCACTGCTGGAACTACTTTCATGTGCCTCACGTAGCTCTCCCAGGTATGATCTAAAGCATAAAAACAAGTAATTTTTCTACAACACGATCCCTAATTGCACTCAACTATTTCATTTGGTGCTCAAGTGACAAAATACTGACCAATTCCAACACAGGAGGAAAAATTAGCTATACTGTTTTGAAAGCTGGTGAATTGGTTTCCAATGTGGCATCTTTCTAAGTCACTTCCAGAAGTAATATCAGAATCTGGGGCAGCAATAAAAATTTTTAGAAAACCTCGGTCGACAGGGACTGCTTCTGTCACAACAGGACTGAGGAGGTCATAAAACAGCAGAGAAAAAAATCTAGAAAAGGAGCTGTCTTTTCTTTTACCATTTGAGTTCTCTGTAATTAAGGTTTTAATATTACTCAAACTGAGGGAGAAAACAGCTTCTCTTTTCCCTCTGAATTTATAGGAACAGTACAGTGAAGCAGAGCCATATGTCATACCTGTAACAGTCATCAGCAGTGCATTAATGGACTTATCGTCTGGAGAACCTGTCAAAGAAGACACAGACATGCACAGTGACTTGAAAAGCGGATCACATGTGCCTCCACTGAATAGTACACAAAGATCTGAATCTCTGTGGCCTCACAAATCACTCTCAGAGACAACAAAGAGACACAACGCTTTCACTGCCTCTTCCAACTTTTATTTGTAATGTCTGTTTCTTGCTGGTGCTCAAGCTAATGAGACTTCTAAAAGCTAAAGAAAAACCCTACTCCCGTCACAGCAGCATCTTAAGGGATGTATACCAAACCTACTAATTACCATCTTTCCGCTTTTGAAACCTGCCCCCTTTTATTGTTTTATTGGCTATAATGCTGTCCCTCTGGAGCCTCCCCTCAAACAAAGCATATACACTCCCAAGCAAGCTTTTAAACAAATCAACAAAGCGGCAGAGATGCCAGTTTCCTCCCGACACAAATGAAACGATGTGATGACAGTTTTCCCAGGCATTCACAGGACAACACAAAGGGAGCACACCATGCCTTGTAGTTGGTCCCAAGGCTCTCCCCAGGGCTGATCAGTGGCTCCAGGCAAATGCCTATTCCTAAGGGAGGTCAGGAGAAAACCATAATTACATAGGAATACTCACGACTATACCCGATGAGGGACCCAATCGCCAGAAGCAGACTTAAAGCTAAAACTGGAGCTCTCTTCTGTAATATGTCAGAGATGAAGCCTTGCAAAGTTCCACCTTCAAGCACAAAGCATATCATTATCAAAGTCATTTCTAATTCAGCTCAGTGACCCAAGGCACGCTCCCCGTGTACCCTTTCGTCTCACTAGCAGGATCATAACACTGGTCTACCCAAAAATGGCTGACTTGGCCGGGCATGGTGGCTCAAGCCTGTAATCCTAGCACTCTGGGAGGCTGAGGCGGGCAGATCATTTGAGCTCAGGAGTTCGAGACCAGCCTGAGCAAGAGCGAGACCTCGTCTCTACTAAAAAAACAGAAAGAAATTAATTGGCCAACTAAAAACATATAGAAAAAATTAGCTGGGCATGGTGGCACATGCCTGTAGTCCCAGCTACTAGGGAGGCTGAGGCAGGAGGATCCCTTGAGCCCAAGGAGTTTGAGGTTGCTGTGAGCTAGGCTGATGCAACGGTACTCTAGCCCGGGCAACAGAGTGAGACTCTGTCTTAAAAAAAAAAAAAATAGCTGACTCTCCAAAAAGTTTCCTCCACAATTTCCTTTCAGGAAGATAAACTATTATATCGCCATGATGGCCAATGGGGACAGGCTACCACAAATAAGAAAAATCATCAAAACCATCCACAATAGGCCAGGCACGGTGGCTCACGCCTGTGATCCTAGCACTCTGGGAGGCCGAGGTGGGCGGATTGCTCAAGGTCAGGAGTTCGAAACCAGCCTGACCAAGAGCGAGACCCTGTCTCTACTAAAAAAAAAATAGAAAGAAATTAATTGGCCAACTAAAAATATATAGAAAAAATTAGCCAGGCATGGTGGCGCATGCCTGTAGTACCAGCTACTTCGGAGGCTGAGGTAGAAGGATTGCTTGAGCCCAGGAGTCTGAGGTTGCTGTGAGCTAGGCTGATGCCACGGCAATCTAGCCTGGGCAAGAAAGTGAGACTCTGTCTCAAAAAAAAAAAAAAAATCATCTACTATACCTTATGAAAACAAGCTGTGAATGCTGTTTCTGACTTTTCTGCTTTTTAATGTAAAAGATGATTAAGAACCATGCTTCAGGCCGGGCGTGGTGGCTCACGCCTGTAATCCTAGCACTCTGGGAGGCCAAAGTGGGAGGATCGCTCAAGATCAGGAGTTCGAAACCAGCCTGAGCAAGAGCGAGACCCCGTCTCTACTAAAAATAGAAAGAAATTAATTCGCCAA
>CAUYRT010009809.1:0-15976 GCA_963574885.1 Lepilemur ruficaudatus | reverse complement strand
AGACCTGCGTTAGGAAGCAATGCTACAGGGGCGTGATTAAGTCCAATTCAGTGCCGGAATGGGTAGAATATTACAACGTCTTACTTCGAGCCCAAGGATTTATCTGAGATTCTCTCTCATTTCATGTAATTGTTCTTGGGGGAAAAACACACTAAAATCGTTCATTTTTAAAAAATTATTACCTATATGTCACAGAGGCCACTGAGCCAGTTTCCTAAGGCGCCTTGTGCCAGGCGTAGGGGGTGGAGCCTCAGCAGCTCCGCGTCCTGCCCCGCCCAGCTCCCTCGCGCTCCCTGCAGTCCACAGAAGTCACACTCACGAGCCACCTAAAGTCACAGGCACCCACGGCCGGGCGGCTGTCCAGGTAAGCTCAGCGGAGCCACGCGGGACACCGTGCCCTGGGGCGAATATGCTGTCTGTGTCCTGAGCATGCAGAGACGCAGCGTTGAGAACACACAGGGCCAGAGACGACCTTTCCTGTACAGAATAGCTCATCCGTGATTTCAAAGGCAGAAGAGGACAGGCAGTTGCAGAAGTTTGTAAACTAAAGAACCGAATTCAATTAAATAAAATTAAAGATCAGTGTTGTGAGTGTTTGGGTCTACCAGAGTGAGATGCTGGAACTGGTTTCGGAGGTAGGGAAATAACTCCTTTTATTATATGAAAATATATAAGTGTATCTTACATGAAAACACGTAAGTGTATCTTATACGTCATGCATTTAACTTTTTAAGTTCTTATATCACCGTATTTCCCTTGTACCATTTATTATGACAATACTTATCATTTTATATATATATATATATATATTTTTTAGTGTGTCCATCTCTGCTGTTAGATTGGGAACTCCTTCATCTGACAGCCTGTACCGCGACCTTGCTCACACCCGTACTGTGTGCCCTTAGCAGGGCCTTAACAAGTGTTAGTTGAATTAAGGGGGCAGCTCTTACTTGAATCTAATGTGATCCATTTGGCATCTGTATTACAGAAGCAGCGCGCTCAAAAACTCACCGCATGTCCAGCAAAAATGCAAGTGAGTCAGGCATTGTGTGGAAAGGTGCTCTGTCTCAACTCGAATTTGGAGACCAATCTCATCGTCATCAGCAGATAGGTTTTCTGTGGAAGTTTAAGTTTCCTTCACTGTATTTCTAAAATGCTCCAAGAACTTTGCCACACAGCCCACCCATGAACAATACTGCTGCCTCGTCAGCGAAACGCTAAAAACCTTTCTGTCATTCACTTTTCGCTCAAGTAGCACCTTGCGACACCTGTCGGTGTGACGCGGTGGCTCAGAACACGGCCCTGGGGCGAGGCCGTCTGCGAGTCCTCCTCCCTCTCTGGGTCTCGGTCTGGGGGACGCCAGTCACAGGCTTCCGGCAAAGTTTCAATGATTACGTGTGTGTGTGTGCATTTTATAAGTGCCACGTAAATATTAACCATTTGACACGTAGAATCTTGCTGTTCTTAAAGGGCAAGGGCCCTTGAGGAGCTTGACAATGTTCATCTCCAAGGACGGTGTTGAGGACTATTTTATTAAAAGGAAAGGCACCTGCTTTTAGTCATCAGGAACAGCTACTTTTAAAACTAAATCCTTTTTGTCAGTTCTCGAAGGAGCTGTAAGTTCCCATCCTGCTCTCTTCCATTTTAAATAATGAAGAAATTCAGTACTATTAAATGGTTTTAAAAAATGAAGATTAAAGTCCTGCAGACCTCAAGGATTTTAATCTGCTTTCTATATTTTAATTGTCATTTTGAAAAGCAACCAGTTAACAGAGTGCTCACCAATGTATGGATTCAGGGACTGTAGTGCTTAAAGCATTTCCAACTGTTTTAAATTATTGGTATTGATCAAAACACAGTAACAACGTGAACCCTGACACTCTGATGCCAAGTTTTCCAGTCCCCTACGTGCCGAGTCTTGTCCAAAAGGAACACGACGACAGAAACATTCCGTTCTCTGCCGACCCCTCTGCAACACAACGGCGATTCTTGAAATCATTCTCACCAAGCAACTGCAAGCTCACGGCGTATTTAGCAGGAAGCATGGAGTCTTAACAAGAGAGGCAAAGTTCTAGAATTTAGTAAAACTGAGAGTACTTAAAAATATTCAGTCACTTACGATTCCCATGAATGATTTCCTAAATCATTGATAGGGTAGCGTTTGTTGACACGGTATTTCAACTATGTTCCCATGCTTCCTTTACTAGGGAAAGATAAAAACAAGCTGGGTACTCCATGTTTCAAATAAATTTAAGTTAACACAGCTGAAATGTTTTAAATTAAAAGGAACGAATGTTGACATCAGAGACAATGGACGTGTACCCGAGTATCAGAGCTGTTCGACGTATTCACGACGTCCTCTGGGAGAAAGGAGGCTCGGATCACACGCTGCGCTGTCTGCATGGGACAGCACCTTCCGGACCGCGCCCCGTGACACTCACACATCAGATGGCTCCCCCCCGTTCCCGCGCGCCCCTTACCTTCCACGAACACCTCGGCGGACGTGGTGTCTGAGCCGCTGGGGTTCGTGGCCAGACAGGTGTAGCGACCCGTGTCGTCCTCGAAGGCCTCCGCTATGACCAGGGTGTGCAGGTCCCCGTCGCCGCGGATCTGGATGTCGGGAGAGCTGCGCAGCTCCTTCCCCTCGCAGAACCACCTGCCGCCCGGCGAGGTCGGGGGAGAGAAAGGAAAGGGCCACGTTAGCACGACAGAGCAGAGGCGCAGGCGGGATGCTCCGCGGTAAGGTGCTTGTTTGATTAAGAAAGATCCGTGCCAGCGTTACTGCCGGACACTCTTCCGTTTCGACCAGGGCGTCAATGACTAGGAGCATCACGTACGTTGTATCAGCCTGGACGTACGGGACACCGTCACACTCAGAAAGACCATTTCAGTTACAAAATAAAAGGGACAGGGAATTCAAAGGGTTTTAGAAAATGTTTTATAATAAATGTCTCCCACATTTATTACAGTTTTATCTCTTATCTTAAGAAAAATACAAAAGTAATATAACCATTATGCTTAAAATATTTGCTATATCCAAGGAAACTTATCAGCATGTTAAACAGTCACAGGCGGCAATATTTTTGTTGACCCTAAGTCTTCGGATCAGCTGAGCGGTAACAGATTGAACGCCTTCCACATTTTATTTTATTCTTTTGGTATTTATGAAACTTTCTAGCAGACTGCCCAGGCTCCAGGACGTGGAGACGCAGCCGCTGTGCCATGATTCCCTCCTGCTGCTCAGCGCTTTTCCCTCCAAACAGCCGGGCCCAGCGCGGGAGGTGCAAGCCGTGACTGTGGAACCCGGGTTCCCTCTCCTGCCTCCTCTCCCTCCCAGCACCGCAAACGCACACAGCGGCACACGGCTGCCGGTACATTTTGCCAAAAAGACAAACCAAACAAAACGCAAAACTGAAAATGCACTTTAAAAAAAACCCAAATGTGACGTGTTTAAGCTGTAGGAATGTGTCGCTTCCAACTAAAAGGACCGAAGTCTCGGGATGATCTTGTCTATCGGGCTCTCACTTAGCACTTAGAGATTTTCCCTAAGTCTAATCGCTGATAAAACTTTTTCCCCTTCACATCCTCTTGTGAAAATACAACACTGAAGACAGACTAAATTTCTTCTGTATTTCGAGTAGTATAATGTACGAATAATATTTGTCTATATTTAATTTGAACATAAAATTAACGAAGCAATGAGTTTGCTAATATCCTGAGTGTTAACCCCACAATAAAAGTTAAATCTGGGAGACTCACAGAAGAACAGATGTGATTTTGGGAATTAAAGAACACACGATAACCAGCCAACGGAGCAAATTCCACGGGAGGCAACACACATCATCTGGGGCCCATTGAGGAGGGCGGTGTTTCTTGATTCGGGGGCACTTGAGCCTTGGAGATCCTTCCAAAGCCACAGTCAGAGCCTCAGCCATGAGCGCTAACCAGCTTTGGTCCTTTGGCTGGCCTCTCTCTCCACCTCGGTGAGACACAGATTCTGTCTCTCTTCTGCCATCTGACCAAGGCTCTTGAAACCCTCCCCTCCACATCATTCCCTCAACTGCGGCTCTGCCGTGGAGGCCTTTTGTGGAACGTGGAACGTGGCCCCGTGGCTTCACGTTCCACCGCGTTCCTGTACCGGTCCTCTGCATCCGTCAGACACTCGCATGGACTCGCTGCTCCCCACAGAGCCCTCAGCATCACTCACCTATTTTCTCTGCCCACAGGCTCTTCTCCTGGGAACCCTGTCCTCGCCCTCCCTCTTCACCAACCCCGTCCAGGGCCCGCTCCTCCTGACGGCCGAGCTAACGGCTCGGGCAGATCACGTCCAACCGAACTCACGCGTGGGGCATCTCCCGTGGGGAAAGCCCCGCACCACGTGCCGCAGGGGACAGACAGAGCCGCTGCCGACCCGGTGGAGCGTGTGAACTCTCAGTTAGCGTCCTCACCTTCCACGGAACAATACAAACCAACAGTTACAGGGAAAGTGAATCGCGAACAAACGGAGGTGTGACAGGGAGAAAGATTAATTTCTTTTGGTTAGATGTACTTCCTAGGAAACCTTCTGTTACCACCTGAGTGACCGGCGTCTTGTCCTCTAACTGAGCAAACGTACAGCCTGCAAGACCACGATGACTGTTTTTATACGGCCCATGAGCTAAGAATGGTTTTTATATTTTTAAATGTTCAGGGGAAAAAATCAAAAGAAGAAGAATGTTCTGAGACTTAAAATATTATATAAAGTTCGAATTTCAGCGTCCATAAATAAAGTTTTTTTTTTGAGCACCCTCATGCCCATTCATCTACACACTGTCGGTGGCTGCTTTTGCATGAGTGACAGAGTAGTGGTTGCAACACACTGTATGTCCCTAAAGCCCCAAATCTTAAAAAATTGATCCATAGTGTATTGCACATAGTTGGTGCTTTAAAATACTTATTATCCGCCACATATTATGTTAGGATGTATTTCCCATGAAAAAACAAACAGTGAAGGGATCTGTGGCCCAGCAGATCTGGAAAATCCTACAGGTTACATCTCCCTCCTTCGTGTTCACAACTCACGTTTTCTTATTTAAGGCCCTGGGAAGTCCTGCGGAAAGGGAATTTGTTTAACATCGTCGAATCCAGCATTTACTGAACTTATTTGACCATGAACTTCTTTTGCATTTAGCCCCTACCAGCAACCCATGTGCATGTCGCAGAATGCTTTTCAAGCACGTTTATTTTATAGAACTTGTACTTTAAAAACAGAAGAGCGATTATAAACTGAGCAATAACGGCAAGTGTAAGGCGGAAGAAGATAGTAAGTCAGCACAACAAAGCACATGGATACACCTTAAAGCTGCAGAGAGACCGGGGCAACACATGCATTCCCTTCCTCGGTCTCTGACCCGTCAGTCCAAACGCAGTCCTCCGCCCTGGTTCAGGGTGGCATGAAACCCTCTAACAACTGCACGTGGCGAAATGGCCGGTGCTTACAAACCCCTGTGCTGACCTGTGTCTTGCTTTCCGAATATGCATGCTTTCTGTTCTCCAGGGCGGTAGATAAAATGTTATGAGCATCTCAGATTGCAACACATAGAAGAAACAACGCAGAGAAAAGACTAGATTTGTCCCGGTCAGGTGGTGAGTAAAACCATTAACGTAAGCCATTTCTGCTGCTTTCACACCGTCAGGGAAGGTCAGATGGCTGCCCACATAAGTGCCCATTGAGCGACCGCGCTATGTTGCTAAAACGTGGCAAGATAGGGCACGGCCCTGGACGAGGGGAGAAAACCACAAATATCTGGACGGCAGACCCTGTACAAACCACAAGGGCAGCCTGGTTCCCAGCCAGGATGTAGATAAAGTGTGTTAATTTGTGATTGGGACCATCTGCACACTGGAGCTAGTGTGGCCTGGCACAGAGGCTTAGCTGTGACTGTGGGATCCTCACTTAGCCTTCTGGACCAGGTTCCTCATCTGCACGAGGAGATGAGGCTTTTCTTGCCATAAAGTTTCATGATTTTAAGGTTTTTAGTTGAATATAAGACTGTATATTTGATAACTGATAAAATATTTCAGGAAATGATACGGAAAATAATTTGATGACGAGTGCACGTAATTAACGGCTTGGCTTTGAAATATCCTAGGACATCACCATGTTTGTAAGACTGTCCACTCAAACTGGGTTTTTAAACATATCGATGGATTCAGCATCTTGTCTTTACCACAACCTGGTACTGGACTTGCCATGTTACACCGAGGTTAGGTCTTCACGTGCCCTTGGATCCTTCTAGAATGTGAGTTTTTCCAGGGTAGAGGCCTAGGCTCCGGCACAGTGTATGGCAGATGGAATATGCCTTTAATTTCCGGTAATTTCCGGTAATTTTCTGACGCTTCCCCATCTGAGGCCCATCAGGGGCCAGCCAATTCCTAAAGGATTCCCCTGCCAGCCGGCGGGGCCTTTCCCGTGCAAACTGACCAATCCAGCCACCCACTCCCACCGCCTCCTCTGCGGGGGGCTCTCTACTCAGGGCCACTAACTATTCCCTGCCCCAGTCTCCCCAGGGCCAGATACCAGACAGCCCCTGTGCTTGAGAACCCTCTGAAATTATTCACACGAGTCGATCCTGAATGTGGTTAGCTGCCTCGCCCGTCCTTTCCTGCAGACCATCACAAAGGCTCCTTCTGCCTCCGGACTGGCCCCCCACCGCCCTCTGCTCTGGGAACTGTGAGTAACACACTGTCTTCCAGTGATAGTCGCCTCCTGATCTGTCGGCCTCACCGTATCTGAACAATAATAAAAGCTACATTTTCAAACACAAAACACGGTCATTGAGTTTATCAAGGAAGAATAAACCTACACATGGAGAAAGGATTGAACGGAAAGAGTTTAAATCATTGGAGAGAGGCTTGTTGACTCTCACCGACTCAAACCGAGGTGCGTTTAAAAAGCATAAAAATTAAACTCAAGACAATCGAGTCAGTGCACAGATCAGAAGAGGAAGGCGGCCTGGCCCACGCTTCATGTGGCAGATCAAAGACAAATCCCCTTCTTCACTAGGAGGATCTTGCAGTTGTGAAGTTTCGACACCACATGCCGTGTGAGATGTGCATGGTACAGTCATGTTTGCTCGGTGAAATTCCTTAAAAGTCATAATTCTACCAGCTTCCTGGCAAAAGACTCCAAACATTTGGTGCTCCTTAAATGGCAGGTCTGTTGATTAAATTTTGACCTCCGAGATTCTCCCCACATTAAGTTCCTTTTGCTGGCGCAGCTTAGGAGAAGTGGCGCCGGTGCGATGAGCTGGGCGCTAGAGCACACGGAACAGGACACAGCGTGGGTCTGGCCCCGCGTGGCACAGGTGGGGCACTGTCCCTCCGTCCCCTGTGCAGACACCGCTGCGGATGAGAATGTTCTCAGCCAGCAACACGGGTGTCTCAGGATCCCCACACGGCCGGCTGTTCAGACCACAATGCAGCTGAAGTTGCAGCTTGAAATGAAATGCGTCTGCCACCCTCCACGCGGTCCCCTCTAGACGACACAGGCTCCCTTTCCCGCAGACCCTGACAGCCCTGTTTCTTGTGAGCGAGACAGCGGAGTGTGAGTGGACGCGTGAATCCGGTTGAGAGTCTACTCAGGTAAAATTCGAACTGAGGACACCTGGACCTTTATTCATTCCGTTTTTTGTACCTGGAAGTCATTTATCTAGTGAATAGGACACTGGTAGCATATTGGAACATTAAAATCTTATTATCTACATTTCCATTCTGAACCTCGGATAACTTGAACTCCAGCCACATTTCGAATTTTCCACCGTAAAATCATTAAGATGTTTAATTATGATCTCATAGTTAGGATGAAAAAGAAGATACAATATTTGGAAACAATGACAGTTCTTAAGGACTTACACAAATTCAAACTAAGGGAAACAGAATTAATATGTATTGAATGTCTATTATATGCAAATACGACCTTATTTTACCTTCACAACCACCTCATGAAGTTGTCATTCTATTTTTAGATACAGGACACTCTCAATGCCCTGAGCAATGACAGAGAACTCAGGCATTTAAATCCACAGTGTCCACAATTTGATTTTCCCTAATACTCTCAGCTGCATCTTCCATCAGGCTTTTTCCCGTGCATACAGACATGTTTTAGCAAAGTTTACTGATTGCTCCTAATTTCCGGTGCAGCTGCGAAGCTGCCACGTAACCACCACCCCACAGGAGCCGGGGGGGGAACCGGGGTAGCAAACCTGGCAAAGTGAGTGTGCGCGGCACCTACCCCTTCCAGAGGAGTACGAGGGGCTAATATAGGAATAAACTAGTTGGGACTGGTTGTCAGATTTCAAGACCATACACGGGGCATGAGAATAACCTTGCACGAACTGGAAATAAAATGTAGTAGGGTTAGGAGATGCAGTCCTATGCAGCCATTCATCAGTCATTTATGTATTCATCCATCAGGGCACTTACTGAGCTTCCCCTACACTCCAGGCGCTAACTGGGCAAGCAGACGCCAGCCAAGCCAGGTTTCTCATTCCATGGGACTAGCAGCAGGGGCTGACAGAGAAGAATGCCCAATTACAGACGGAAGGAAATACACTGAACACACTTTACCGAATGAGCTCAGGTTCTTCTATCACAGGGAAGCATGTCCTGCCTCACAGATCTTTCAGAGTTGGCTGGC
Source organism: Lepilemur ruficaudatus (assembly GCA_963574885.1). Classification (NCBI taxonomy): domain Eukaryota; kingdom Metazoa; phylum Chordata; class Mammalia; order Primates; family Lepilemuridae; genus Lepilemur; species Lepilemur ruficaudatus. Next base: position 7,299 of record CAUYRT010009809.1, on the reverse strand, counting down.
TAGAGCTTCATACTTACAGATTAAGTTTGCTTTGGATAAAATACTTAGATTGCAATCAATTTACTGGAGAGGAGATAATGTTCATGAGTCTTGAATTTCCCCCTTTTATCCATAAAGGATTACAAGCACATAGGAGAAAGAAAGGATTGCAGCATTCGAAGCTCTGTAAGATGGTATATTTCTTTACGCTACTCTGTGTTGGGATGTTGAAATCAAGGTTGTTAAAAAATATATATATATATTTCTTTTTGTTGCATAATGGTTCTCTTCCCCCCTCAGGATTTTCCAAACATTCCAGCCTAAAAACGAGATGGTGCCAAAAATTCAAGGATCACATTCTGGCACCAGCAGGACGTGGCGGACTGAAATCCAAGAAGGTGTTCTGCGTTTAAAAAGTGCAATGTTTAATTGTTCACTTTCTACATTTCAAGGTGAGCTTAAATGTGATCGCTGACTTGGGCTGTGTCCAGTTGCTCAAGGAGAGTGGCCGCATCTGTCCCCGTCTCAGGGCCGGCTTGGTTAGGGATCGGGGTCAGGGGGACAATCAAAATCAGGGATTGCAGCTGCTCCTGAGCAAATGTCTGTCCCTGAAAACCACCAGTCGCTCCACTGTCGGGTGGTCTAAGAACATTTAGAAATTTGCCTCCCCGATGTGTGGCCCCGGCAGCTGGCAGTGGGCTCAGAGCTGGGAGACACATCTGGGAATGCTCAGAACACGCTGATTCTCCAGGACAGGGCCAGGATTGTTGACTTTTATGAGAATAAATTCAACCAACTAATGAAAGGAACCAACAAATTTACTGCAAAGTATAACATATACTTTATAGTACAGAATACTAATAGTTTATGTTAAAAAATCACATATGGCATAGCTTGGCTTACAAATTGACTACAATATCTATTCTAATTCTGCCACTTAGCAGGAAATATAGATTTTATGAGTGACAGTTTCTTTTGGCTGTTTTTATTTTATTGAACCACAGCTATGTTTGATGGAAATTCTCTGCATGCTGTATTTTAAACATATGGCTTTTAAAATGAAACAAATCTGACTTATGACACTTATAAAGCTTCACCAGTGAACCTTGGCTAACGCTCTCCGACTTCGCTAAGCAGAACGGTGAACGTTGGGAACCAGTGAATGGAAACAATGGGACGCTTGCTAAACAAAAACCTTTAAAAACAGTTTTTATTTTCTCCTCCAAGTTAGTTTCTTTAGGCTCACGAGGAAACAGAGTTATGTTGGAAGACGCATCTCCCCCTTTTCCTGGGCAAATTTACCTTCGGAGGGATGTCAAGGACCATGGCAGGATGGCAAGTTGAGCCCTCGCTGCCCCCGTCCCCAAAGTCCAAGAAACCACATGGCTTCATGAAGTCCACGCTTGAAGAAAACCAAAGCACCCAGTTTCTGTAACGCCATTATAATGAAAATAAAAGACAGGAAAGAACCCGGATAGGCAAGTGGCTCAGCACTGGTTACATTCTCCAGGTGTCCTTTCCCCTGAAGGCACAGCAGGGACCTGCCACGAACCCGAAAACCACCAACGCAAAATTGGCAAGTTACGCCCAAGACGAATTTTGTTTATTCCTAAGCTCAAAGTCAGGCCATCTGTAAGCATTACATTTTATACATCCTCAATTAAACAACAATTAATTTTTATGGAGTGTTTTTTTGTCTTGTCACCAAAGATTTCTTAATTTTTTGCACGTGTGCACATGACCCATGAGCCACACGGTGTTTATTCTGTCATGTGGATTTACAGGCAGACCGGAGTGAAATCAGTCCTTGTCTAAATTTACTGTGGCTGTAATTTCATGACTGCTTAGCTCGAAGGCCAACAGCTAAATCTGTGTGGACAACAGATGTATTTTAACCTTATGGCCCAAAAGAGACCAATAAATAGATTGGCTTTTTGAAATTCAAAGCCCAGGAAATGATGATAAAATAGATTTTGAACCAGAACCAGACTCAAGGCTAGCAATTGTCTCCTCAGTAATCATTTTATCTCCTAAGAAAAGAAGATAAAATAGAGGGGTGGGTCAGCCCAGAGAAAACTGAAGTTTAAAAATGATTTTATTTTGTTTTTTTTTTTATTTGACCATGAGAGTGGCTCAGTGTCTGGACACTAGGAGCACGCAGATAATTAATCACTGTTCTTAAACAACTATAAAAATAGGCAAGTGGAGTCTCCACTAAATATCTGTGCTGCCAGAGCTGCTGAAGTCTTAGATTGCTTCTGAATGTTTTTCACGTTGGTGATGTGGTCGAAAGGACCGAGGCCTGGGGCTCAGCACTCCTGGTCTCGTTTTGCCTGGTCCATGGACCAGCCCCGGTGACTGCGGCCTCATCATTCTGTTTGGGGCTTGAGTTTCCTTATTTGTGAAATGCAAGGAATGAGCTAGGCTAGCACTTCCTCAAATGTGTCCCAAGAAACCAGCTCTGCAGCGAGTTGGCAGATGACATTGAAAAGGTTTCTGTGGCCAAATAGGTTTACGAAGCACCGGGTTAAACAGAGTTAAACATCTGTCTTTACTCCAGAATTTTTTAGAGCTTGGACTGTTCCAATACACACTGAATTTCCACGAGAGAACTACGGCAGCCGTCACTCTCCACCTTACTCGACCATGGGCATGTGTTCTGAGAGTTACGTTGAAGGATTAGAGTTCTGGGAACACATTCTGGAAAACACTGGGTGGGATTATCACTGAGATCCCTTCTCACTCCACGACAGTGGCGTCTGATACCTGGCACACATTTTACAACCGTCTTTCCCAGGGCTTCTGAAGGACACCACAGTGGGGAGAGCCCCATGCCACTCAAACCCAGACTTCATTTCAGGCCTTCTCCAGCGGTGTCCTGGGCGGCCACCACCAACTGGTTAGAGCTGGCACCTGAGCTGGAACACATGTGCCATCCTGCTTTTAACAGTCTGTGTTTAAATACTGTTTTCTTGCAAAGGAACCAACATGAAAGGCTGATTTTTAACCTCCCATCTACCCTTGCCTGTTAATTCTAAGAATTTTCTATGTTTTTTTTTTTTAATGGACAAGCTGCCATTTTGCCATGGTGCATAAAAATACTGGGGCTTCTCCCCATTTCGTAAAACACTCGGGTGAACATACAATTCATTGTCCAAGCCAGAAAATTTCCGAGAGTGAAAAAGGTAACCATTTGTAATTACAAAAATAAATGTTTACTGTTCCAGGCAGAGGAGGATGTGAAGTTGCCCTACTCATCGCTCACCGCAAGAGCAACCTGCAGTGTCATTTTGGTTCTAGTGAGTATTTTGGCTCTTTGCAAATGTGGTTCACTCCCAGGAGTAGACAGACGTACATGTCACAGTCTATGAGGGAGACAAAGCCTCCCAACCCCTGTCACTCATTCACAAGTTCTCAAGTTACACCTGTTAGTTAAAAAAAATAGACTCATTTTCACCAATTCTCTATGCAAGCACAAAAATAAGTCAGCATGACCCGACAAGTCACACTTCATAGTTACCTACATTGTGAAAATTTGTTCTGAATGCTTCCAAGCCTTCAAAGCTTGGGGGAAAGAACGGATTAGGGAGGGAGCCTGAGAATGAGACACCGCCCCCGTGAAACAGCGAGAGGTGCACATTCAGCTCCTTCGTTGCTACAATTACAGCAGGTAATTACTAGCCATTGTCGCAGCCTGGATTGCATGCCAGAGGGGATAAAGCGGGAGATGTTTTATTAGACAACGCTGTCCGCCTCATGCTTTTGGAACTGAGCCACTGAAACGCAACGAGCACCTCGGAATTACGAAACTCAGGAGGGCTAAAGCCAAACCGGGGGAGGGGCAGCAACTCCTCCCGGTATCTCCCGCTTTGTGGCATTTGGAAACCGGCGCGGAACGGCTCTGGTTCATGCACGGACTCCTGCAAAGCCCAGCAGCTGTTTCCCTGCGCTTGGCAAGCGATCACCCTGAATACAACCTTCCCCCAGCAGTGGAAGGTCCTTCCCCAGAGTCAAAGAACAGGAGATTCCATTTACAACAACCGTGTACCCTCAGGTTCCTGCCGGACTGGTGCTGTCACCTAATCGTGACTGGGGACAGGGAAGCAGGGATGGGGACGAGGGGACACGCCCTTCTTTCTGAAGAAGGTTTAGCTCTAGCACGCAAGGGCTCTCCTCTCTCTGTTTCATCTCTCTCGACACCGGGCTTCAGAGGGTTGAGACTCCGCCAGCCGCGCAGGGGAAGGAGGGGAGGGCGGCCCGGGCCTCCTCCCGCAGCGTCCTGGCTGGCGTCCCGTCCGAGGGCATCCGGGGTGGCCGGCGTGGCCTCCGAGGAACCACAGAAAGCAGAGCGCAGCACAGTGAGGCGGAACCCGGCCCGCCCATCAGACGCAGTCCCTCTCTGCTTCCAAGGCAAGGTTTTCCCAGGAAACTCCCTTAAAGCCACCCTCTTTCCTGAATGCTTTCCCCCTGTTCTTACTTTGTACTCCTTCTAGAAGTCCACATTGAGGGGTCAGTTTACCAAGGAGAGAATTCTTTTCGTTCAATAATGAAAAATGAGAGGTGGAAGGAATCAAGGCAGCCTTGCACCAACTGTCCCGGCAAAAACAGCGAATGCCTTCATAAAAGATGCGGGTGACATTTTAAACACACACACACCCCCCAAGTGCTCATAAGCACACATGCCTGGATTCATCCAACATGCTCCTTGAATCAAGTTCCTGAAAGGTTCTCAAACAGCCTGCAAATGCTACCTCGGAACTGCCTTTCTTATTCTAACCACACAGGTAGTTCTGGAAATAATTCCTGTCCTCCTCCCAACCACGTTGATCAAATACATACTTTCGAATTGTAGACAAGTGAGCGGTCGTCCCCGAGAGCTGCCTCCACCGCTTCCCCGAGCCTGGCTGTGGGCAGGAGCCGGGAGGGGCCTCAGGTGTGTGAGTCAGAACAGGAAGTCAGGACTAATTGCACCTGGTTTTATTTGGCTATTTGAATAACGAATAAAATGCCGTGTTTCATTCCGGTTGGTTTCTCAGAGCAAATTTCATTTCTGACAAATGAAATTTCTCAGGCTGACATTTCATTCTAATAGGGTTTTTCAAAGTGTGAAAGTTAATCTTACGGCCTGATTCAGAGTCTTTAAATCGTTGTCTTCAAAAAATACAGATTTTGTTATGTCATGATGAAAATGTTCTTCCTACAGTGACAATTAGAGCCCCCTTGACCTGGCTACATCCCATCATTCCGTGCTTATATCATGCGTGCCCCAAAGCTACCGTGGATCTCACAACGTACAACTTCTAAAAATTGGCTGCAGAGGCACTTACAGACTTGGTAACAGAAGAAAAAAATACACATATCCACCCCCCCTCAAAAAACCCCCACCCAACGCTATAGCTATTATGTGGTGCCGGGTGGAGGGAGGGTTGGGGAAAAAGGCTTTAGCATATGGTATGTACTAGTTACAGGAAATTATAATAATAGTTCACTCGCTTGCATAGCAAATAAAAGTGTGTATTTTTGTATTTAAAAATGTCACTCCTGATAACGGCTCCATGGGTTTGTTGTGCGGGAAAAGCAGAGCATGCTCAAAAGCTGTCTTGGGGATCATGATTCTAATTCTCAGAGCCCCGCATGTGAGATTCAGCACAGCTAGATAACACTCTCTCTACCTCAGACTCATCTGTCCCTGCAGCTCCCGAGAACTGTCTGTGATAAGAAAGAGTGAGCAGCAGCTTCCAAGTCTGTGACACCGTGAGAAAGCCTCTCCTCTCCACCTTACCATTCCGGCAATGTGTAGATGTTGGAGAAACAAAAAATGTTACTCTGTACTAGGAAAAGGTAGCGGGGTCCTCTCCACAGGCAAATGCTGTTTGCATACCCGGCTTTTCCCAAGTCTTCCGGGCAGGGGGGACCACAGTGGCCCTACAGCATTGAGTGGTGCACTGGTCCACTGTTTTTCTGGGTTGTTTGAAGTTGGGCTGAAAAACAGTTGGCTGGGGACTCTGTCAGGTCAATTTTGAAGGATCTAAAAAATTCCCTGAGGCTAAATTCTTGTGGCTAAAATTATTCCATATGTTCAAAGGTGGAAGAGGTTGGAATGAGTTGGTTAGTTCCCTGTCACGAGATGTATTGAAGATAGAAGAACAATTAGCAAGGATAGTACAGAGAAAATTCTGGATAATTGCTTGAGAGACTATGATGATTGGTCCTATAATTTTTCTTTTCTTTTAGCAAGCCTGACAACTGGTGACTGAAAGTGGAACAAAACATCAAATGCCTGGTGGCTGAACACTAATGAAAGGCATAATCCTCTCAATTTCGACGCATTTACTAGATTAGCCTAATTTGATCAAGATAACTCTCAAGATTTCCAGGGCCTTTTTAATTAGAATGGCTTATTGGTGATACATTAGCTGCAAAATGGAGCAAAAAAAAAAAAAAAAAAACTGTGATGTCTCCCTGTTTGCAAATAGTTTGCATCACAACATATATTTTAAATAACTATTTCATGCTTTGTACAAAACCTGAATCAACATGTGACAGTAAAGTATTTCCTCTAACAGAAAAGCTGTCTAAACTTAATCATATTCATTAGTAACTTAGTAACTTATTCAAGTTTCCAAGTTTTCTTCCTGAGGTTCAAGTTTCAGCCTTACTTCATTGATGTGGCACTTCTTACCTTTAAAATGTTTGTGTTAGGAAATCACATGCTAAATTCAAATCTAATGAGGTGTAATTTAACTTCTAAAGGCTCATTTGAGAGCTTTAAAGAGTTTTTTTTAAATGATGTTATTTAACGAAAGAATAAGGTTTTTATTTTTTTATTTTTTTATTTATTTTTTTTTGTTTTTTGTTTTTTTTGAAAGAATAAGTTTTATGAAATTTATTTTGCACATGAACATAGTTTCCTGACTATCCTACCCTTTCTTCCAATTTTTGATACCCTTTCCTACTTTTCAACATTCTTCATGGGGAAGAATCTCATACTTACTACCTGTAAAGAAAAGTCATGAATTCTGCTTGGGACTGGCACACTCATAAAAGTATCTGTTGGGACAGAGAAGTGCCTTGCAGAAGGAACCCCCTGCTATGGGATGCTCTGTGTGGGCTTCACAGGCTGCACCTCAACCCTGGGACCCCAGCCCCTGGGGGGGTGGAGTGTTGAATATGCCTCTGCCCCATCAGGTATTGTCTATTCAGGAAGGAAGGAAGGAAGGAAGGAAGGAAGGAAGGAAGGAAGGAAGGAAGGAAGGAAGGAAGGAAGGAGGGAAGGAAGGAAAGGGCAGATAAAATTGTTACTTGACAGGTATACCAAAT
>CAUYRT010009808.1:0-44625 GCA_963574885.1 Lepilemur ruficaudatus | reverse complement strand
CACTCACTGACTCACCCAGAGCAACTTCCAGTCCTGCAAGCTCCATTCATGGTAGGTGCCCTGTACAGGTACTATTTCTTATCTTTTTTTTTTTTTGAGACAGAGTCTCACTCTGTTGCCTGGGCTAGAGTGCCGTGGCGTCAGCCTAGCTCACAGCAACCTCAAACTCCTGGGCTCAAGCGATACTCCTGCCTCAGCCTCCCAAGTAGCTGGGACTACAGGCATGCACCACCATGCCCGGCTAACTTTCTATATACTTTTTTTAGTTGGCCAGCTAATTTCTTTCTATTTTTTAGTAGAGACGGGTCTCGCTCCTGCTCAGGCTGGTCTTGAACTCCTGACCTTGAGCGATCCTGCCGCCTTGGCCTCCCAGAGTGCTAGGATGACAGGCATGATCCACTGTGCCCAGTCTATTTCTTATCTTTTATACTGCATTTTTACTGTCCTTTTCTATATTTAGATATACAAGTATTATACTTACCATTGTGTTACAATTGCCCACAGCATTCAGTACATAACAAGCTGTGCAGGTTTGTAGCCTAGGAGCAACAGGCTATACAATATTGCCTGGTGTGTAGTAGGCTATACTATCTAGTATTGTGTAAGTGCACTCTATGATGTTTGAACGATGACAAAATTGCCTGACAATGCATTTCTCAGAACATATCCCAGTCCATAGGTGATGCATGACTATATAGAGGAGGATATGCATAGGTTACATGCAAATATTACGCCACTTTATAGAAAGCACTTGAGCTCAGTGGATTTTGGTATCTGTGAGGGGTCCAAGAACCAGTTCCCTGCAGATACTGAGAGACAATTGTACATCATTTTCCCTACAATGGCTTTTACCTCTTTTTCCTTTTCTTTCTTTCTTTCTTTTTTTTTTTATTTCAAAGTATTAAGGGGTTACAAATGTTTTTGGTTACATGGATCACCTTTATAATGCTTGCATCATGGCTGTGAGTGTGCCCATCACCCAAATAGTGTTCACTGTACCTGTGAGGTAGGTTTTTGCCCCTCCCTGTCTCCTCCCTCCCCACTCTTTTTCCTTTTCTACTATACTTCCTCAATTAGATGGAAGGGTCTCTTTCAAGAACTTGTCAGCTCATTTCTCACTTTTCCATATTTGTTCAACTTTAGAGTATTTAACTGCTGCTGACACTCTAAATAAATACTATCCAGCTTTGCCCATTATTTCCTAGGTGCCCCTCTCATTCAGGGTTCTACAGACATGGAGACAGAGAAAAAAGATGGAACCAAACTCTTGAATGTAAAGAAATATAAAATAGATCTGTGAGTTCCCTTTTACTAAGAGAAAAGGCAATCACTCACCTTGTTTTCTTCGTTAAGTATCTCAACAGCTATTTTGGCTGCAGCATTTTTTGCCTCCTTCTTTGTTCTACCTTCACCTTCTGGAAATTTTCTCTCATCTATTATAACTTGAAATGTGAACCTGATTACAAAGAAAATATTCACAAAATATTACGCAACTCATGCACCACCTAAGGGCAAGTGTTCTAATCACCACTGCCTTCCTATGACAACCTTTGAGGGTTTGAATATAATTTAAGCAGTCACCCAAAACAGCACATCTTGTTGAAGTGTAGAAAGGTTTCTATATTCTCTTTTTTCTCTGGAGTCATCCGGGGTGACCACAATATACCAAGAGGACTCTCACAGAAGTCTTTGGCAACTTTGCTATAGGCCTAAAGTATTAAAACCTCAAAATTGTGCCAGAGTTTCCATTTCCCTAGTAGGGCCATACCCTTTTTTATAGCAACTTACCTTAGGTTATGTGCAGGTCCTCTCTTAGGCAGTTCACAATACTTAAGTACTACATTGTTTTTCTGCCGGTATGTATTAAGTTCCTCTATGAAGAAACCCGGTGAACGATCACTGGCCATTTCTTCTTCCAGTAACCTACAGTAGAAGAGATATTTGAGTGAGTGATACTAACAGAACATATTTTATCTGATTTTTCCCAATCCAGCTCATTTCTCCAAAATTTCCTACTTTCAGAACTCAACTGGCCAGGTAAAGAATAGGGCCCTTCTCTTTAACTCTGCTTTCTGCTTCCACTGAGTGTCAAGTACAAATTTGTCCATTTGCTTAAAAGGGAAAAAGACTGCAAGAGTAGAATTAGATTGTTTTTATGTTCAGAAGAAGAAGATTTAGAGTATATATAAGTGAAATTTATGAAATTATGAAGGATTTAGCTATATGGAAATAAATTCTCCAATGAAACCCCAAAAAGTCCGCCAAAATTTGCAGAAATCAATTTTAGAATAATTTAACCCATTGGTAAATTAAGACCCCAGTTTACAGATCTCACTGAACCAAGACAGTAGCAATAATTTAAATTACAAACAAAATTTAGAGGATATAAAATCTAAGTGTAAAAGCCCAAACTATAAAATCTTCTGAAGAAAACATAAGGGTAAATCTTCACGATCTTGGATTTGGTGATGAAATCTTAGATATGAGAGCAAAAGCACAAGCAACAAAAGAAAACATAGATAAATCAGACTTCATCAAAATTAAAAATTTTGTAAATCAAAAGACACTATGGGCCAGGTGCAGTGGCTCATGCCTGTAATCCCAGTACTTTGGGAGGCTGAGGAGGGAGGACTGCTTGAGGCCATGAGTTGGAGACCAGCCTGGGCAACACTGCGAGACCTCACTTCTACAAAAAAAAAAAAAAATTAATTGAGCGTAGTAACATGCACCGTAGTCCCAGCTACTAAGGGGACTGAGGCAAGAGAATCACTTGAGCCCAGAAGTTAGAGGTTGCAGTGAGCTATGATCACACCACTGCATTCCAGTCTGGGCAACAGAGACAAACTCTGTCTCTGAAAATATAAAAATAAAAATAAAAATAATGATAATAAAAAAAGGACACTAGGAAGAAAATGAAAAGACAATCTACAGAATGGAATATCTGTAAATCATATATCTGATAAAGGTATAGTAGTATAGTACCCAGAATATATAAAGAACTCCAACAACTCAACAACAAAAAGACAACCCAATTAAAAAATAGGCAAGGTACTTGAACAGATATTTCTCCAAAGAAGATATACAAATGGCCAACAAGCACATGAAAATATGCTCACCATCATTCATCAGTTTCAGAAATGCAAATCAAAACCACAACTAACTACCATTTCACATTGCCCACAACAATAATAATTAGAAAATAAAAGTGTGTGTGAGGATGTGGAGAGACTGGAATCCTCATACGTTGCTGATGGGAATGTAAAACAATGTAGCTGCTGGGGAAAACAGTGTGGTACTTCCTCCAAAAGTTAAACTTAGAACTGCCATAAAACCCAGCAATTCCATTTTTAGTTATTTCAAAGAATTGAAAAACAGATTTTCAAACAAATACTTACACAGGAATGTTCATAGCAGCACTGTTCACAAAAGCCAAAAAGTAGAAACAAACCAAGTGTCCATCAACTGATGAATGGTAAACAAAATGTGGTGTATCCACACAATGGAATATTATTCAGGCATAATAAGAAATGAAGTACTGATACATGCTACAACATGGATGAACCTCAAAAACATTATGCTAAATGAAAAAAAACAGACATAAAAGATCATAAAATCTTGCAGGATTCCATTTATATGAAACATCCAGAATAGGCAAATCCACAGCCACAGAGACAGAAAGCAGACCTGTTAGACCTCCTTTCTTGTTGCAAAGCTCTTTTGATTTTCTTTCTTCCAGGGACACTCTTTCTATCACTCCTTAATCTTTGTAGGCTATAAATGTTGGCATGATCCAAAGATTCTATTCTCTTCACTCTATACTTTCTCCTTTAGGTGATGTCTTTCATGTCCATGATTTCAATGACCATCTAACATGTCATTAACTCTAAAATTTACATATCCTTTATGAACCTCTCTCTTAGTTTTAGATCTATCTCCACTTGAACATCTTGAATGAACTTTAAACTCAAAATATCCAAAACTACATTTATAATCTTCCCCAAACTGTTTTGGAGTTTCCTTTCTCAGAAAATGACTCCGCTATCCGTACAAGTCTGAAAGCCGTGAATCTGAGAGGCATCCTTGACATTTCCTCTCCCTACCTTGTAATCTATAACTAGGTCCCATTACCAAAATGCTTCTACTTCTCAACAATGTCTATAGCCACCATCCTGGTTCAAGCCACCAACACCTCACTCCTGGACTGCTGCAAGAATCTCAGAACCAGTTCCTACAACTACTTCAATTCCTTCTCTATGCCGTACCCTGCACCCTACAGCCATCATGATCTTTTTCTCTTTTTATATTTTAAAATTGTGATAAAATATACATAAGATAAAATTTACCCTTTTAACCGCTTTTCAGTGTACAATTCACTGGCATTAAGTCCAGTCACAATGTTGTACAACCATCACCAATATCCACATCCAGAACTCTGTATGTCTGCGAGGTTCATCCATGTTATAGAATGTGTCAGAATTTCCTCCCTTTTTAATGCTGAATAATATTCCCCTGTATGTTTATACCACATTTTCTTTATCCATTCATTTGTTGATGGGCATTTGGGTTATTTCAACCTTTTGGCTATTATGAATAATACTGCTATGAACACTGGCGTATAATATTTGTTTAAGTCTCTACTTTCAAATATTTAGGGTATATACCTAGAAGTAGAGGTGAGTCATATGGTAATTCTATGTTTAATTTTTGGAGGAACCACCAAATTGTTTTCCACAGTGGCTACACCATTTTATATTTCCGCTAGCAATGCACAAGAGTTCCAATTTCTCCACATCTTCATCAATACTTATTATTTTCTGGTTTTTTTTTTTTGACAATAGCCACATTGCAATCTTTTTAAAACATTGATCCAATCATGCATCCTCCACAAGCCACTGAAATAATTCTTGTCAAGGTTACCAACGGTTTCCCCATCACTAAATCTGGTAATTTTCATTCCTTGTCTACCAACATTTGATATGGTTGTTCATTCCCTTTTCCCTCCTCCCCCCTTCTTAGCTTGGACTTCTAAGACACCCACTCTCCTGGTTTTCTTCCTTTCCCACCAGCTACTCCTTTTCTGACTCCTTTCCTGGTCCTTCTTCATCTTCCTTTCTTCTAGATATTGTAGCGTCCCGGGGCCCAGTCCTCAGACCTGCTCTTCTCCACTTACACTCACTCCCCTGGTGACTACTTCCAGGTTTGTGGCTTCAAATTTCACCTACACAATGATCGTTCTCAAAAATACATCACCATGGACTCTTTCCCCCAACTGCTTCTGTCCAACCCATTTCCCTCCTAAAATGCTCTTGGCTCTAACCCCTTCTGCTGCCTGTGCCTGGTCAACTCCTCCTTCCTACAGACATCAGTTCAAAATCCTGGACGCTCTTTCACAGTCTTTGTCCTCTTTATTACAATTGCTTATTTAATGACTGTTTTCCAAACTAGAAAAAGAATTACAAGAGAGAAGGGACCAGGCTTATAATAGGGGCTCAGTAATGAATGAAAACCAAAGTATCTCCAGATCCTGCCTCTAAGACTTGTCACCTGCTTTCCTCTAAACTTGTAATGTAGTAGCTGCATCCTCTGTCTACCAGGCAATCTCCACTCATCTATTGGGATCAACACAGCCTTCTTTGATGCTGTAGCATCAGCTAGTACCCCTCCATGGGCTGCCACTCTACCCTGCCAGACCCTCATCACAGCCCTCACTGCTTTTTTAACTCATCATTGAGCCCTTTGGGGAGCAAGTTCTATGTCTTACTCATTCACTGAAAAGAAATCTCCATTGTCATCACTAACAAATGGTATTTGTTCATTTTACTCATGCCCAGAAATTACTCCGGCTGTAACTCCATTCCCTTCCCGCAGACTATGGGGTCCCCTCAATCCCAACGGGCTGAGCCTCCTGCAGATCCTGCACAATAATTCAAACGTAACATGCATTCACCCAGTATCTGATTCACAGATGAATAAACTACAAGTAGAGAGTTTTGGATCTTCAGGTTCAAATAAGCAAACTGAGGAACAAGAGCATAATCTGCCTAAGAGTCTACACTCCTAAGCGACAGCAGAGAGCATGCCTTCTAGCTTCCATCAATCAGCAAGGCATTTTTAGTACTAAAGAAAACGTGAAAACTTCCAATAGGAAGTCTCATTATTCCAGAATTCAAAGAGAATTTATGAATTACCACTCATTTAACAAACATTTAATGAGTACCTATGATGTACTAGGTACTGCTGAACAAAATCCTACTGTTGTGAACTTAGTAGTGGAGGGACACAAACCCATAAAGAAAATGTCACAGGGTGAGCAGAACTATGGTGAAAACTGAAGTAGGGTAAGGAGAGCAGAGAGGGCAGGGTGGGGTTTCCTTTGTATGCAGGTGGTTGGGGGGAGGCTGCTCTGATAAGCTGGCATTGGAAGAATTGTAGGATAAAGTCAAGGATTTGCCCAACAGGTGTCTGGGGGAAGAGCTTTCAGGGAAGAAGAAAGGGGCAGTGCAAAGGCCTAGGGACCCGAACATGCTCGACTGGACCCCGGGAACAGCAAGGAAGCCATGGCAGCCAGGGGCCTTGCCTGGCCCTAACAACCGGTTATACTGCAGCGATCCCAACTTTTTTGGCAGCAGAGTCCGGTTTCATGGGAGAGAATTTTTCTGCGCGGAGAGGGGATAGGGGAGGAAGCGGGAGCGCAGCTCAGGCGGTGATGCCGGGCCCAGTTCCTAGCAGGCCACAGACCAGGCCACAGACCGTACCAAGGGAGTTGGGGACCTCAGGTTTCTAGAATTCTGATTAGACAGGAAGCTGTGGGGGAGGTCTGAGCGAGGGAGTGTCTGGTTCTGACTTAAAAGAACACCTAGCTGCTGAGGAGGGGAAAAGAGGTAATGGGGTGGGGATGCAGGTGGGGGCAGGGAGACAGAGCGGGCGCAGGAGCTGAGACTGGGCAATTGGGAGACTTGCAGCCCTGCAGGCAAGAGATTTTTAGCCAGAGACTATTTGGCCAATCTACGGGTATTTCAGGCCTCCATATTTCCGTCTGCCTGTCGAGTCATTGAGCGATCCGTTTTCACCTAGACTCCCCCACCCCCAATCTCTGCCTGGGGGATAGTTTTTACCTGCACTGAACAAAATTTTTCGTGGGAGGAAATTGGTTTTCAGTTCCCATCGCGTTCCGTGATCCTTTCCAGGGATCCAGGAAGGGCCCCCACCTGGGATGCGGGCCTGGGACAGCGCTCCGGTGCGGCCCGGCCAGGGGCTGCGGATCCGCGTCCACGCCGTCCCCCGGCTCCAAGGCGTCAGCCAGCCCAGCTCGCCCTGCGCCGCCGCGGCGGGCGGAGAGCAGCCGGGTCCGGGCAGCTCGCTCTCGGTTTCGTTTTCCCCGCGGACTCCTCCTTCCGCTCCTGCCACCCGGCCCCCTCCCGCACGAGCGCGCTGCCGCCCCGCTGGGTGCGCGGGGGGCCCCGCCTGGCGCGCCCCAAACCCAAGTGCAGTCACTGCGGCGTCGGGGACCCTGCACCCTCGGCGCCCCCGGGGCAGTTACCGACCCCTGTGGGGAAGGGTCGGCAGAGGAGAGGACCCTGCTGCCTCGCTGATATCATCGGCTCCATTTGACAATAGAAGAAACTGAGGAGTAAATGAACTCACCCAGGGACCTGCGCTGGTAGGTGGCAACCCCAGGATCCAGTTCAAGTCGAGGCCTGTGCCCCTCCCTCCATTCCTCACTGCTGCTCCCTCAAGTCCACAAGGTTGGTGAGGAGAGGCCTGGGGCGTAATCGCCCTTCAACCCATTCCCACCCACCTATCCATTCATGGACAGGTACTTGCCTGCCCGCTCACCAGGCACCTGCAGTTAAGGAGAGCCACCTGCTTCCTACCCGACCTCTGGAGTTTCCTACCAAAGTGCAACTTCCTACCAGACCTCGTGGTGTTTCCTACCAAAGTGCAATCCAAGTAGCCCTCTATTTATAATAAATCCTACTCACCTGATGGTCTATGACACACTCCCAGAGTCACACTGGCTCATTGTCACAGTAACTTAAGAGTATTGAGGATAAAAAAAAACACTACCAAACCCCCCCCCAAAAAAACCCAAACAAAAAAAACTGGCTCATTGTCACAGTAACTTAAGAGTATTGAGGGCTAAAAAGAGAGAGAGAGAGAAAGAAAGAAAGGAAAGAAAAAAAAAGAAAAAAAAACAACATTGAGGATTTGCCTTGTCTCACACACTGATCAATGCATATTTCCTCACAACAACACCGGGAGATACATGCCACTACTAATCCCATTCAACAGATGAGAAAACTGAGTTCCGAGGCATGAGAAGTTAGGTAACACAGATAGTAAGCAGTGGAGCTAAAATTAGAACCAGGAGTCTGTACTCTCAACATCTTAGCTGGGGTGAGGGAGGAAGGTCATCCCAAGATGGACCTCAAATATACATTAAATATTGTGCCTCCACTCCTGCCTCTCGCCTACTGTATTGCAGTGTCCCCCACTGAACATGCACTTTCCTCGTAGCTGAGGTCCTGGACATGGTTTAAGTTCCCCAAATGTGAAGCACTGGTGGAAGGTTTATAAGGTACACAAGAGGTGGAGCCATCTTTCTGTGGCATTTCCAGGTGACAAGAAAGCTGTGACAGCGGTGTTTGCAGGTGTCTGTTTGTCAGCTTCATGGATGGGGTTGGCTGTGGCAGCTGCAATGGCAATAGTGGGGACAAGTTTTCTGAATTTTTGAGCCCCTGGACTGCACAAGAGAGCATAAAAAAAGAAAAATGACAAACTCAAGCATGATCACAAGACACAAGCTTTTATGACTGCCCAAGAAGAACCTCTTATTTCATGTAGCCTTGGGGCTGATGTTGTAAAAATCAGATGTGAAGCCTGAAGCTGCAGGTATAGTAGAATGACAAGATAAATTTAATTTGTAGCCTCATCAGGTTCCTACTGTGAGCACTGAGGGCATTGATTGGGAAAGAAGGAAGCCCTGGGATTTGGATGGATTTGAATGAATCCAAGGACCACTGCCCTCCCAAATTCTGCTGCGTCTCCACAAGCTTTCCACCATTATCTGATGAGGCTGGTACAGCTTCGCCTGCAGAGCTGGACGCAGCCATCTTGCAAGGAGTTGCTGATTGTCCAGATGCCCCATTCCCACCTCCTGTCTTCACTCCTAGAACAAGAGGACATGGACAAGATCTGATCGAGACCCCAGACAAGTGGTGGGCCTGGCACTTGTGAGGGCTTCCACTGTGCTGCCCCCTTCCTTATCCTCACCCACCAATAAATCCTACTTCCTTTCCACTTAAAAAAAATGATCTGGTCAAGAGGAGATGGTTTACACAACAGAAGAGTTGCAAGATTTCACTTATTTTATCAACCGAAACCCAGAAAATATGCATGGAAAAGTGATTCTAAAGATGACATGAAGATGAAGACAGTCGATGTGCTAGCTCCAGCGGCTGGAGCAGCTAAGCAGTTTGCTCTGTTGCTCTACTACAACCTGAGCTCAGTGGTGGCCCACATTAAATGAAACTGCAGTACCAAGTAGTGCAAATGAAGAAATAAAAAATACTTAGGGAGTCAGGAAAATTGGAGTAGATTAACCACACATACCTATTCCTTCACTTTCTAACCATGTCCCCCAAGAAGAACCAAAGGCCCCTCCTTCAGTGGCTTACACAGAGTCAGTGACTAGCTGGTTGTTCAGAGACTTGGAAGGAATGAGATCTGAGGGTTGGTGACGAAGAGGTCTAGGGAAAATGATGTTGATGAACCACTTGAAATGGACAGAATGTGAGCAAATTCGAGGCCCTTGTGAATGTTCACCAAAGGCATCCACTTCTGAGAAAGCTTTTGAAAAGCAGGTGAGAAAGAAGACTTATGTCAGCCAGCCTTTTCCCCAGCTACCCCAGTGCTCATTCAAACACATAAAGAGGCTAAGGTTGATCTGGCTGCTGAACACCCAAGGTGCCAACAGCAGAGATCCACGCTAAGCCCCCAGTGTGGAGTATCATACTCCAAGGGAGACCAGCCAGCCACTTGGTGGTAGACCAGTTACCTGGAGAGGGCAGGGATTTTTCCCTATTTGGAGTAAAGCACTTATTCCACTTATTCTTTGGAGTAAACACTTATTCAATTTGCTTTTCCTTCCTGCAGTGTTTCTGCCAACACATTGTTGGACATTCCAAATGCCTTATTCAGCTTCATGGTATCCTCACTAAGGAACCTATTTTACAGAGAAAGAAGTGAGGCAGTACACTGACTATCATGGGATTCAATGGCTTTATCATGACCCTCATCATCCAGAAGCAGCTGGCCTTCTAGGACAGGGGGATGGAGTATTGAAGCCTCAGTTATGGCCCCAAGGAGGAGACAGCACTTAGCAAATTGGACCTACTGTCTTTCAGGAGCAGTACGGTGTCTTCCTGGCCAGAATACATGAGCCCTGGAAACAGAGTCAAAGTGGAAGGGTTATTACAATTATACATAATTATAATCTAATCACACACTTGCAAAATTAGTGCTTTCTACTTCGGTGACCCTGGGCTCTGTTTCTACCAGGGGACAAATAGTTCTTGAAAGGGAACTTGTATCTTGACATTGCAAGTTCTTCATGCCATCAAGTCATCAGGAAAATAAGGGTGTTACCAAACTGGGGTGATTTAATGCTATTTACCAAGGAGAAACAATGTTGCAGCTACACATTGGAGTCAGGGAAGAGTGTGTCTTTGACCTATGGGTTCCTCTGGGGTTCCTCATGGTAATTCTATGTCCAATGTTAGATGTTAATGGAAGTCTACCCCTGCCCAACACAGCCAGGACTGCTAAGGGCTCAGGCCCTTCAGGATTAAAGGCTTGCCTCACTCTACTAGCTGGAAAGTTTTCTGGGGCAAAAGGAAGATGGAAAAAGGAAGTTATAAACACCACCTATGTTCTTTTGACCAGGTGCAGAATAAAGAACCATAGAAGCCATGCATGTTTTCCTCCTTGCTTTCTTTTTCTATGAATTAATGAATTTCTTTGAATTACTTCTCCCTTTCCTTTTATATAACATTTGGTAGTGGTAGTTAATTTTATAAGCTCGTCTTCAGGTTTGAGTGTCTTAAGGTGGGATTTTGACTAAATAAGAAGAGGAATATCATAGTAATGAGTATGAAGACTTTGGGGATAGGATGAGCATGTTTTCATTTAAAAGAAGGAATGCTTAAATTCAGTGGTATATAGTTTTGTTGTCTTTCTGCTTGAAAGATTATAGGTAAAAGGAGTGGACTGTTCTAGACATTAATCATTTTTTAGCTTCCTTTCTTCCCCCCTTCTACATGCCCTTGTCTCGTGAATTATACTGTGTGGGAGGTTAAAGCCATATTTTCAAGATTTCTGTGGAATCATTAAGTTATATATATAATTTGGAGTCTGCCAATGACTGGCGAGCAGTAGTGCAAGATTTGCAAGACAGAAGGGAGGATAAGGCCATCCTTCTGTGGCAGGACAAGCTGACCAGCAAGCTCCCATGCTCAGGGGCATTTGCAAGAACCAGACACCAGGCTCCCCTCTCAATTCTTCAAGGGTGTGGGGCATCTGTGGTGGCAGCAGTGGCAATGGCAGGGTCCTGCACTTTGGATGGCAGCTGGTAACCAATTTATCTGAGTCCAGTGAGACAGAATACCCACCCATAACAAGTTCTATGAAGCGGGTTTATAACTTACACATAGGCGGCAAGGGACAGCGGAAGCCTGGGACTTATTGACAGCTGGTCCCCTAAGGCTTAGAAAGCTGCCTGAAGCAGATGGAGTCTCATCTGTGTGTGCCCCACTTGCACTGCAGCTGAGGGACCCTGGAAAGCATCCACCCTGGGTTTTATGCCCCGAGGCCACATGACACTCTGGGCTAAAGTGTTAAAGAACATTCTGTTTCTAGGAGGAACTGGAACAGAGCCGAGCTGTTTGGCCAGCTCCTAATTATCTCAAAATATTGCATTCCCAGCACATTGCACAGTTATTCTTGAGAGCTACCAGTGAAAAAGGGGAGAAATTGGGTCAGCCCAAGGCCAGCTGGAGAACTGCCCTGCATCACTTCTGTGGCCCAAGCCACTGTCATCTCTTGCTGGTCTTCTGGCTTTCATCCTTGCCTCTTCTCCTTCCTAGAGTCTATCCTAAAAAACAAGCCATAGTGATCCTATGAATTAGATTATGTCCCTTCTGTGCTTAAAACTTATTACTTTGAAAGTCAAACCCAAAGTCTTTAAGGGCTTGTAAGATTCTACATGTCTAGGCCCCTGATTGTCTATCTGACCTCATCTTCCATTACTCTTTCCCTCCCTCATTCCCTTCTAGCTACACTGGCCTCCTTGCTGTCCTCAAGAATGCCAGGTACTCTGCTGCCTTAGTGCCTTTGCACTTGCTGTCCCTTTTGCCTGAAATCCTCTTCCTCCAGATACCTGTGGGGCTCACAGATCTTGTTCAAATGTCACTTACTCAGTGAGGCCCTTCCCTCCTATGCTATTTAAGTTGCATCACCACCCACCCTGTTGTCACTCCCAATCCCCCTCATTCTATTCTATTTCTCCTCTATTTCCCACAAATCCTGCGGTGGCAGCTTACTGTCACCTGATTCTTGTTTTAGTTCCCTGTTCCTTCTTAGGTTTTGGTTTCATTTTTTTTTTGTTTTTGGGTTTGTTTTTTGTTTTTGTTTTTGCTCTGTCACCCTAGGTAGAGTACAGCGGTGCTGTCATCTTAGCTTACTGCAACCTCAAACTCTTGGGCTCAAGCGATCCTCTTGCCTCAGCCTCCCAAGTAGTTGGGGCTACAGGCACCGGCTACCACGCCTGGCTAATTTTTCTATTTTTGGTACAGGCGAGGTCTCGCTCTTGCTCAGGCTGGTCAGGTTTTGGTTTCTGATGAGTTTGTTTACTTTATTGAGAGCTGAGCTATGCATCTAAAAGAATTTTTAAGAATTTTTATTCAGCATTTCAAGGAGGGGGTTTTAGCTTGTCTAATCCACTATACTGCCAGATAGTAGTCCTATAAACTTTCTCAGAGAAATTTTATTTAACATTTCTATGAATCATTCCATTCTTAGTTGCACATAACATAGTTTTAGATTGAAATTAGCTACAGTATAAATAGCAAAGATTATTAAGAAGTTAAGAGGTATCAGGTAGGTAGAAGGAGGTTATTTCTAGAACATTCTCTATCTTCTCTCATTAGTTCCACATGACTACTTGGAACTCTGTTGTAGAAAAGCCTTTATGGTAGAATATCACTTCTGTTTAACATTGAATTGAAGATCATATTAAGTAGAAATATAAAGTCCCTTGAGAATGGAGCCTCCATAAGGCTCCTGCAATGGCATACACAGTAGATGAGCAATGCATTTTCCTTAAATTAGAATAGAATTTATTCATCTTGTTTTAGTGCAGAATTGGGATTAAATTTCCCCCAACAGTAAGTTTGAGATAGCCAACACAAGTGCTTTGGTGCACAGTGAGAAAGCAGTTATCATAACGAAAATGCAGAAAAGAGTGCATCATTTGGAGGCCTGTCTCATCTATACTCTAACACAGATCGAAGTATGTTTCTGACAGTATTAATAACACCTTATGCTCTTATGTGAGCCCAGAGCATGAAAGAAGTTAAAACTACAGTATGCCACGATAATAGTGTCCCTTGGGGCAGCGAAAATGCCCTTTCCTCAAAAAGTGAACAGACATATTTGTGCTCACAAATTTCAGATGTTATCATTATTAATAAACTTGTATTCTTTAGATTTAAATATTATTTAATTATCATCATTTGATTGAATTATCATTCAATTATTTAAATTCTATTGTTATTAAAGAAAATAAAAAATCTGGGCCTCCTGAATTGACCAGAATCAACCCTGGCAGTACGATTCATACTTCAACTTTGCTCCTAGGGAAATGCCCACTAAGCTCTTTTCAAATTTTTCATCCATTTCCTGGTTCTGAGCTCCAGTGAACAAATTTTTCCAATCACCAACTTCACCTACAACACAGAAAGAACAGTAGACTCAGATATCTGTTAGATTATTTCTTCATTTTTCCATTTTCAGTACAATGTTTCACTTTGCAATGTGAAAATGGACACATGAAAACAATTATACACTCTTAAAACAAACAGAATTTCTCTTGTAAAATTAACAAATCCATCAGGGCTCCCCCATTCTGTGGTGTGGCAGGTGACATGCTTTCTTTGTATCACTGGGTGGGTGGGGGGTGCCTAACTCACAATCCTCTCTCAACACCTGGAACTTATAAAATTTCATTTTTTTTTGAGATGAGGAAAATTCTACTTTCTGAGAGTCTTTTGTTCCCTCTCTCTTTGAAGTCTTTTAAATACCTTTTGAAAAGTTAACATTTTATAGCAGGTTTAGGTTAAGACCTCAGATACTGAATATTTTGCAAAAATATATATATATTTTTTGCCTGAGATTAAGATATATTTTTCTTACTTATAAAAGTAAAGGAAGTAGGCTGGTCTGATGGTAATGGGTTATCAGAACTTATTAAAAGTCACTAAAGTTGGTACATAAACCACTGCTAATTTTTTTTTTTTGAGACAGAGTCTCACTCTGCTGCCTGGGCTACAGTGAGTGCTGTGGCATCAGCCTACTCACTGCTAAATTTGACTGGAAAAAAATTTAAAAATTAGCGGGGCATGGTGATGTGCACCTATGTAGTCCCAGCTACTCAGGAGGCCAATGTGGGAGAATCGCTTGAGGCCAAGAGTTCGAGACCAGCCTGAGAAAGAGTGAGAGCACATCTCTACAAAACATAGAAAAATTAGCCAGGTGGTGGTCGTGTGCACCTGTAGTCCCCCTGCTACTCAGGAGGCTGAGGAAGGAGGATAGCTTAAGCCCAGAAGTTCCAAGCTGAAATGAACTATGATGGCACCACTTCACTCTAGCCTGGGTGACAGAGTGAGACCCTGTTTAAAAAAAAAACTTCTAAAAAGTAAAGGAAGTTACTTCTTTCTGAAGAATCTTTTGATTGTTTGGGTGGAAATTATAAGTTCCATGTTGCATAGCCATTGAAATAAATGTTAATAAAGAGAGTTTAATGACATAAAGAAATGCTTATCATATATATTTTTTCTTCACTCAAACAGATGCTGACAGATTTTTTAATTTTTAATTTTTTAATGCTTATATATACTAAGGGAATAAAATAAAACATAAAACTATTTACAAATGTCATCAACTATATAAAAACATCACAGAATAAAGATGGAAAGAAATATGCCAAAAAGTTATCTGCCTCTGGTGGGACAAATTTGGACAATTTTAATGCTTTTTCATATTTTTCTGTGATTTATAAATTTTCTATAAGGAACATCATACATTTTTAAAACTATTACTTTATTTACTTTAGAATTTTTCTATTCTTAATAGTACTTGATTAACAATGTATAGAAAAGTTTTATTTCCCTCTCCTTAAGGCTAATAGAATAAGGCATGATAATCAACATTAGGAATCAAACCAAAGTCAGACTTACATTCAATGTTCCATTCACAACAGATCTTCATTTGAAAATTCTTCACAGAGCTAAAATTAGAATTACCACTCGATCCAGCAGTAGCATTATTAGGCATCTACTCAAAAGAGAATAAGACATTCTGTTATAAAGACATCTGCACCCGATTGTTTATGGCCGCACAATTCACTATTGCTAGGTCGTGTAAACAACCAACGTGCCTGTCAATTCATGAGTGTATTATTAAAATTTGTTATATGTTTAAAATAGAATATTACTCAATTTTAAGAAGCGACAGTGAGCTAGCACCGCTTATATTATCCTGGATTAAGCTTGAGCCCATTATCCGAAGTGAGGTGACTCAAGACCAGAAGAATGGGCCCCACAGGTACTTGCCATCAAATTGGTATTGACTGATTAACACTATGGTGCTCAAATGGTGGTGGTGTTCAGTAGGGATTTGGTAGACCCACATCTGAGAGATGTGGTGGGCACTGTGGAGGGGAAGGGAATGCTTGAAATGTAGTTGGGGGTGGGAATTAGGGGTCTCAATAGGGGGAAGGAAATCCTCTAAAACTGATTTGTGTGAATAGCTGTACAACTTGGTAAATTTACTAACAACCATTTAATTGTATACTGAAAATGGAGTAAAGGCATGATATGTAAATTATACTTGAATAAAGAAAAAAAAAAAGAAATGAAGCCAAGATTCAGATCTGAGTCTAAATAAATTTAAGTGACTATTTTCAACTCTTCGAATTTCAATCTCCTCATCTATAAAATGAATGTAGAAACCCCGACCTGAGAATATATGAAATAGCACCTAACATCATTCACACAGTAGAACAGATACTCAAATCAAATTTTAATTGAATTGACATCATCCCCAAATGTTAAAGTGGTCCTAATTCTTAATTCTTCTTGTGCTTCAAGGGAGCTCTGTTCTCCTAGATATCAATCAGACATGCCACGTCATGTAGATCACAACCTGCCAATACAGGTGAGTAGAATATGGAGTTTTAAGAGGCCAGATTTGATATCACACATTGGGTTTGATTTCGGGCTTTTTCACTTCCAGGTGTTGTAAGTAACTGGGGAAATTCTTAATATCTCTGAGTCTCTAATTTCTCTTTTGTGACATAGTGATAGTGCTCACCCCATAGTTTTCTTTTATTAAAGATGACCATTAAAGAAGATGATGCATTTAAAATATTTAATCAATAATAAAAAAGTAAATAGCCAATGAATTCTATGACAATGACAACTACTACCACTACTACAACCACTAAGACTACATTACATGCTGTAATGTACTTGGCTGTAGAGAAGTACGGCAGCAATTTGTTTCCATTGCTTAACACAGGACACAGGAGCACAACTACTCCAATGAAAGGGCTTTGGCCAGGAAGGGAGGGTCTTTCTTTCCACCATAAATGGACATCAAACAATCAAACATGTTGATGACTTCCCCAAATTCCCCTCAAAGTAAGAATCAGGAACCAAACTGAGCTAATGTGTGTGTGTGTGTGTGTGTGTGTGTGTGTGTGTGTGTGTTCATCTAGGGCTTCCTACCACCATCTTGCTTCTACTGGGTTTTTCTTTGTCAGCCAAAGGGGTTTATAACACATTGAGATATACAAAAGAGAATGGTACTCAAGTACTAAGAGGAGTTACATGCTATGAAAGTTCTGACAACTTGATTCTTTCACAAAATTCAAAGGGCACAGATCTCACAACTGACCCTGGATAACCTCCTCACCATTCTTTTTGTTCCCTTCAAGCCCATATCCTCCTTGACCCTTCTGTTGCATTCCAAGAGTTCTGTTTTTGAAATCCTCCTGCATTCTTCTTTGGGGATGCAGGCTCTCTTTCTTCCTAGTGCAGTGACTTCCCTCTTTGCCTTTACATTGTCTCTCAAAATAGAACTTTCCTCCTCCTCTCCCCCTCATGCCTCTTCTTAGACAATGCTGCCATGTGATTCCCACTTCATCAGATCAGTGTCTGTGCAAGGCATGTCATCAGAGATAGGCACACTTGTGCCTCCTTTTCTTTCTTGCTTATTATCATTGATTTTAGTTATTGTATTCTTTCTTTTATGTTTTCCAAAAAATGTATTTGTACTAATGCAGGCAGTGCATTTCATCTCGCATTCGTGGACCTAAGAGGGCAGGTGACACACACAAAAAAAATTCCTGGGCTGCAATCAAAGTGGTGTAGCTAAGTAACTGACAAGGAGTGAGTCCATCACTCCACAAGTGTTTAGTGAGCACCTACTGCATATGAAACAGCATTTGAAGTACCAAGGATACTGCGGAGAAGACAGGCAAGAAAGCTAACTTCACAATCTTTGCATTCTGAGTGTGAAAGTGTAGCAGTGTATTTGCAAGATGCAGAGCTACATGAAACGAGGTGACCAGGCTCCATAACTCACTGGCTTTCTGGTCTCTAGCCTTTGCATTTGAAAAAGAAAGAGTAATACTTATTTGCAAGTAGAAAAAGGAGAAAGATATACATAATCTGCAGGAGCCATTCATTATCGGCAGTTCTTACGTACACATTTTATACTTAGCCCAGGCCATTTGTGGAAGTTGTGATCCAGGTAGAATTATGCCCCAGGATAGAGGAAAGCATAAGGGGAATGGGTCCCTCTTTCCCTCCAGGACAGAGATAATTAGACTTGTATAAACAAGAGGCCAATCTGACCTTCCTAGGAGGCAAGCTGGAGGCAAAACATCTTTCACTTTTTAGAAAGAGAAATAGATGCTCTAGTTAATAGAAAGTTGTTATACAGAGGGTTAGTAAGAGTAGGTTGTTGTAGATCTATTGTAGCCTTAGTGACACTTGTCAAAATATGTCAGAGCACTGTTTCTTCAAATACATTAAGAGGTTTATGCTTTGTATTCTTTATATTGAAGTTAAAACCTCTACAACAAATACATAATCTTTTTTTTTCCTTCTCTGGATTTTTAAAAATTAGATGACTCTTTCTCTTGTCTTTCACATTCTGATTCTTATCAGCCTCTTCTCACTCTTCGTTCTCTGTTGGCTGCTGTATGTACTCTTCCTTTTAATGTTTTTGTTCCAATAAATCTAAAGAAAGATAGATATTATGGGAATACACATTTGGTATGTGAATGCATGGATGAATGGATATTGAGGTTTAGTCTTCTCTGTCTGCTTTCTCTAATTCAATTCAACAGACCCTCATTAATTACCTCCCATTTAGCAAGCATTAAAGCACTGGGCTTTTTTTTGGGGGGGGCGGTTCTGCATGAGATTCTCAGCAGCAAAGATACCCACAGTAGATGGAAGACTGGTTCCCTCAAACTTTTTTTTTTGAGACAAGCTCTCACTCTGCAGCCCAGGTCAGCATGCAGTGGTGCAACCATATTTCACTCAAATTCCTAAGCTCACGTGATCCTCCTGCCTTACCTCCCAAGTAGCTGGAACTACAGGTATGTGCCACCAAGCCTGGCTAATTTTTCTTATTCTTTTTAGAGACATAGTCTTGCTATGTTGCCCAGGCTGGTCTTGAAAATATGGCCTTGTGTGATTCTTCTGCCTCAGCCTCTTGAGTTGCTTGGATCACAGACATGAGCCACCACACTTGGCCCCCGAAACTCTTAATCATTCACCGTAATTACAGAACCTGTAGTTTATCTGTTTATCTTTTCTGTGCTTCTTATAATACAAAGAATACAAGTCACTGGTTGATTTCTGAAAAACCTGCAGCTACCACTTGCATATGATGTTTTATGCTGTGTGGTGCTGAACAAAATACCATTTTAGAAGTAACCTCTGTATGTGAACAGAACTGCAACATATGTAAGAAAAGTCATGTGATATAGAAAAAATTGTGGGGTAGAACAAAGGCATAAATGTGTCTTCAAATCTGACATCTATGTTTTGGGTAACTTTGAATAAGTCACTAATCCTTTCACATCATGATTTCCCTGATGCATCACATGAAGAACACTAATCTTCGGTCACTAAGATAATGAAGGGATTAAATTAGTGAAATGCATGTAAAGTTGCCTGAAAGGTATAACTTTCCTACTCCTTCAAAGTACAGCATAATAAGTGACTTACTCAAAGTCACACTGCTAGTAAAAGATGTTGGAATCCAGAATTTTCTAACTCCAATTCCAGTAGTCCTCTCCTTAAGCAACAGTGGGTTCTTTTTTTTTTTTTTTTTTTTGCCCATTCTTACTGAAAACACACGTTTTCTAACAATTAAAGAACCATCAAAATGTATTATGTCACAGATAGAAGCAGATTGCACTGATGATTACCAAAATCCTTAACTATTTTTTTCTTTTCTCTATTGCCAGGAATTGTTGCAAAGTGATGGTTCCAAAGGGGTCCAAAGATAAGAGGATGATGTTGACTCTTTCTAAACCTATCATCATTCTTCCTATAGCTGCTTGTGTGATCAATCCATGTTTCCAAAGTGTGAAATCAGTTCTGTTGGCTTTGTTTTATATATTTAGAGGCAAATAAAATGTTATAAGTTTCACAGTCTTCATGTGAAAGTGATCTGATATGATGAGGAAATTCCAGAACGTCCATTTTTTCCAGTGTGAGTGGACATTATAATATCCAAAGAAATCCAATGTGAGGAAATCAGGACGCTGATATATAAATCAACCCTTCTTTCTTCCTCAGTGGTTGTTCATACTTGTGCTAACTCTGTCAAAATTACTCCAAACGTAACTCTGATTTCTTAGCAAACCCAGAGCAGGGCAAGAGAAGCGAAGATAGTGTTACCATCTTCCACCCTCTTTAATTCCCCATCTTCGCATAAGGTTGGACAATGTGATTCAAAATTAATGACCATAGAAAGAGAACTTCTAATGAGATAGGCACTGTGCTATCTCTGTATCTTATAGATATAGAGATAAATGAGGCACAATTCTCTGGCCTGGGACAGCTCACAATTCAAAAGATGAGGCAAGTGTGAGCAACAGCTACTAAAATACAAACTCATCCCCTCCTATTGTGGCCCCTGCTATCA
This sequence comes from Lepilemur ruficaudatus, assembly GCA_963574885.1. NCBI lineage: Eukaryota > Metazoa > Chordata > Mammalia > Primates > Lepilemuridae > Lepilemur > Lepilemur ruficaudatus. Next base: position 24,120 of record CAUYRT010009808.1, on the reverse strand, counting down.
TGTTTGGCATCACTCTATCATAATACTTATCATACCAAATTTGTTTTCTATGTGTGCTTTTGTTATATTTGTATCTACCTTGCCTGCCCCTCTGTGTCAAAAATTGCTAAGGCTTTAAGCATCCTCTTTCCATAAAAGCATTCTTGATCCAGTCTTTCCCACTCCAAAATATGTGATGAATACCTTGTGTACTCACTTGAGCATTTTGATAAATACCATAATACCAGATAAACAGTATTTCCACAATTCCATGTTGTAAAAGTGCAGTACTAAACTTAGCACCCCTACACCTGTTACACCCCAGATGCACACCACGGTCAGTGTGACCATGACCAAGTCACTTTGCTTCTTTGATTCTCCCTTCCTTTGCAAAAACAGCATTGGGATGTCTCTGCTCAAATGTCAAGGTATTAATAAGGCTTCCCTGACCAGCCTTTACAAGATAATAACCACTCTCTTCTGGCACTCCTACCCTTCCTTATCCAGCCATCAAAATCTCTGCCCACATGCATTCTAGTGGGAACAGACAGACTATGAACACATTAATTTTATTTTGGTTATTGATGTTTACCCAGCCCCCAGACCAATACCTGACACATAACAGCCTCTCAGTAAATTGTAATATTTTTAATGACTCAATGCATATTTTCCTCCATGAGCTTGTTAGAAATTGCTATGGTTTAAATGTTTGTTCCCTCCTCAACTCCTGTGAAAATTTAATTGCCATTATAAGAGCATTAAGAGGCAGGACATTTAAGAGGAGATTAGGCCATGAAGTCTCTGTCCCAGTGAGTGGATTAATGCCATTACCACAGGAGTGGTTCCTTATAAAAAGACTAGTTTCACCCCCTTTTGTCTCTCGCCCTCCCTTTGCCCTCTTGCCACATGATGCCTTATGATGCAGCAACAAAGCCATCGCCAGATGTCGGCACCTTTATCTTGGACTTCCCAGGCTCCAGAACTGTGAGAAAATAAATTTCTGTTTAGCATAAATTTCCCAACTGTGGTATTCTGTTATAGCAGCACACAAATGACTAAGATGTAAATTCTATATAAAAACAAACATATACAAGTAATGACAATTTGCAGGCCTCTTCTGAAGACGCATAGTGAATTAGAGCCGACTTTTCCCACCTCTTTGTCCTAAAATCTCTGGCCACAGAATACTCAAGAGCTGGAGCAGTACTGCCCTACTTAACAGTGAGCTGCAAGGTGTAATTAATTTATGCCTTTGAAACATTCTGAATACCTTAGAATCAAATTACTGTTATGCTTATTCTCACTCTTACATAAATATTTGCACGTGAAAATTCAGCACCTTGACATTTATTGAAATAGTTGCATGGAAAAATGAGGCAAATTGACTCAGAGACAGGTGCTGATAGTCAGCACAGAGGAAATTGGCCCATTTCAACACAATAACTACAAATGGTGCAGCAATATGTAGAAACATGGATCACCTGGGAGTGGGTGGGTTGAGCGTGACCCTAAAATGCCACTTCCTGGTCAGCTGCTTCTGGGTCTGAATGCACAGCCTGGGCCCTCTGGTCCTATAATCTGGGGCTGCTCCACCAAGCTAATAAGGAGGGTTTTTGTTTTGGATATTAAATGTGAACAAGACTCAATTTTCCACCCAAATTCATTTACAAGCTAATGGCCCATGTTGCCAAAAATTTTTACTTCCAGTGTGACCCAGAATTGAGAAATGCAGAATTTGAGGGAGTAATAATTGGGCTAATGCCCTTCAGTGAAAATTCTAACTTTGGCAGATAAGGAAACTCTCATAGTTGAGTGGAAACTAGGTATTGGGTGCTTCGAATATCTCAACTTGAACCAAATAAGAGCTCTGGAAAGTAGCTATGATTATTTGACCTTCAGATATAAAGAAATAGGATCTCAGGAATATGTAATATCTTAGTCAAGGTCATGCAACGAGGAAATGTTGGGGACAGAAGTTATACTTGACCCTGACTCTAGAGTTCACATCTAGGACTTCACACATTGTGTTGTTTCCCCTGAAATTCTAAACCATTTTGTCCCCACCTTGAATCCCTTTCTCCTGGAAATTATGACCACTCAGAGGCTTCACTTTGTTAAAAATAGATGTTTACATGTAACACGGGGCTTTTGTTTGTCTTGCTTCTTTTCAACAAATTTTTCAGTTACTTTAGCTGACAATCTTCAATAACTATTTTCCAGAGTGTAGGAGGCATATTACTTTAGTTAGAGTTCATGCGAAATGTAAATAAGACAAATCGCATTTTTAAAGGTGATTTTCCCAAAGTCTATTTTCAAAGGTTATAGAAAATGATGTCATCTCAGAATAGATTCCATTATGATGATTTCAATATTTGATTATTACAATTTGGTATAACTGGTGGATAACAAACAGAACATGGCGGGTGGGGGTGGGTTATTTCCTTCTAAGTATTGTACCCAAACTAAAGAAATGTTACATAGAGTGAGAAAAGGCACACAACTGGTATGACATTTATAATCATTTTCTCAATACCTGATCATTAACAATCTCTTGTGCAGTTATGCCATAAGGGAAAGACATTTAAATATACGACTTTGTAAAGTTCATAAATCTGGTTAAGAATGGTACTTTGATATTGGGTTGGATCTAAACTCAAATGACTTAACTAAAGTCACAGAGAGAGAGCAAAGAATTAACTTTGTGGGGCTGTTTCTTTCCTTGACCGGATTTTGCTAAGGAGAAACTAAGAACCAGCAAGGTTCATTCCCAGCTCCCAGCTCTCTCAATTACTAAATGTTTTACCAGCTGTATCTTCTGAGGCCTGGCACACAGTAAGTGTTTTCTATCATTGCTTTTTGTGTCTGGGGTTGCGAATTTATTCTATGCTGAGTATGAGAGCAAGGAAATGAAATTTGTAGTTCGCTTCATTATGTAAATATTGTCATTTTAAAATTTATAGCTCATGAATGTATTTGTTCATAAATAGCACAATTAGGCAATCTCAATTCCTGTCTTTAAGAGATCCGCAGGTGTCAGGTTGTGAAGGTGGCTTCTAAAATAGATAATACTACAGCAACAATACTAAAGTTAATGGGATGGAAAGGAAAGTTCCAATAGTGCTCTGTCACACACAATAAAACTTTACTGCACATCGAAACTACTTTTAAAGAAATTCTCTAGATATTAAAAAAAAATCTATCTAATTATGGCTGTGCTTACATTCCCCAACCAGTTCAACACTGTTAACCTTATGAACACTATAATCACTAATTTACTGAATTCCAAATTTCTGATCCTTGTGGTCACATAAAACTGCCTAGCTCATAATAAAACTATCACGCTTAAAATTCTAAATGGCAAATTACACATAAACACAAATTATAAAATGACTCTGATATAATTCTTAAATCATTTTTTAATTTTGTCTTTGTTGTTTTATTTATATAGTAATATGCTCCTTAATTTACACCCATGAGAACTCAAAAATTGTGTCTTTTTCATTTGTTCTATGCAATATCAAGCACATAGGAATGTGAAAAATTTACTTATTCTACAGTTATTTATTTTAAAAGTATGGGTAGAAATAAACATTCATTTTCATATTGTAACTACAAAATTGTCTAACTATACAAAAAATAAACCTACAGACCAGTAGTTATAACCAAAATTTCTTTCAAATTAGAATTTTGCTGTAAGTGAAATATCTCACAGGTTTTTAAAGAATGAAGAACTGATTCTTCTGGGGCTGACTCTTCTTTGCAATAGCTCCATATTGGACTCTCCTACCCAACATTTCTGAATCATCCATATCCAGATGAATCTAAACTAATTATACTGGTTATTCAAGAACACTTCATTATTTTTTCCACTTTCCTTTCATGAAATCCAACCCAATCATTCAAAAACAATAATAATATATATAATAACAATAAATCAACTATCTCATTGCCTTACATGTTTCCTTTGTGGCACTTTGGGCAATAAACAAAAAATATGCAGTTGATACAATTTTGTTATAATTATTCATGATGACATGTCTCCAGTTCTTTAAGGTCCATGAAATCAGGTCTATGTCTACCCCCTCCATCATTTTGTTCCTGAGAGTGGAAGTATCTATTTACTTAAGTGAATATAAACATTAATCTAAATGAAGGCATCAAAGTATTTAGAGTGCCTCTCTTCCTTCTGTTTCTAAATTCATTGGCTTTTCATTGCTTTTTTTCTATAATCTTCACCATTTGTAGATAGAAGCCTACTACAGTAGAGTATGAAATCAGACAGATGTGATCTAACTTTTACTACCTGGATACTTTTCCGAAGTTAATTTTCCCACAGCCTTTGTTTCCTTATATGCAAAGTGAGAATCATAACACCCACTCCACATAGTTACTAAGAAAAGTATTAAAATGGCAGAAAGTAGGTGATAAATAAATGATAACTTTCATTTTCAGAACAAAAATGTAATAGACCGGATGCTCAGAGTTATGTTCTGCTGCTATGAATAAGAAATCATTGCTTCTAGAGAGAAGAAGAGACACAAAGTATCTAAAGAAGATACACTGATATTGTGGGCTGTTCTTATGTAGAACCTATGGGCACATCCTTATGTCCCTGGTCTCCTATCAACAGTGTCACAGCTACTGTTTCCAAATAATCAGATGGTACTATATATCAAACATGACATGAGATATAGTCTCAATTACTAGGAAGCATCCATTTTTGAAATCTAGAATTCCCTGGGATCTGAAATTAACTACATCTAACTCTTTCTGAAGAAGCCCATTTTCTAACTAGGTTCATTTTTAATTTGTTTGTTGATTCAATCATAATATATTACTCGAACAATTACCATGAGGCAGGCACAGTGGTAGGCACTAGCTAGGACCCCTGTTCTTATGGTAGAAACTACTTTTTAAAAAGTCTTTCTCAAAAAGCAAATTTATGGTGTCATGTTTTAGCCCAGAGGAAATTATTTCATAGAAATGTTTCTGGAATTGGATTTTACAAGAAAATGGAGTATTTACCTCCTCCTTCTACCGCTACCCTTTTAGCAGATTCCTACTCATGAATCAGAACCTGTCTCAGAGACCACCTTTGGCTTAAAAAAAAAGTGGTCTCCAATGTTAATTAACACCTTTCTCTGAGCTTCCAATAACTATATGTGTATGTATGTGCATATAATATTTAACTCTGTTAAACAAAAACATTACATAATCTTTTTGGAAGCTGTACCTAAAGTTACCTTTGCTACAACACTCAATTACTGAGCACTGTGGATTTCTGAGGAATATATTCAACACAGTCTTAAGTGCTGGGGATGCAGACTTAGGCCATAGGAATAGAAAGGAGGGAACTACATCAATAAATGCAAAAGGTTACTATATCTAAATCCTTCCATCTATTTATCAATCTATATCTGTCATCTATCTATACATGCACATTTTTGAGTATATGAGGTGTTGTCACAACTTTACATCTCTTGAATATTGTTTAATCTTTGGACTCATGTAAACATGCTTTCCTTTGTTATCAATGAAAACAAACTTTTGTCTTTCTTCACCAACTCATTTTGAACTAATTCAAATGAAACTCAGAACTAGATTTTGAAGGGGAGAAATAATATTACTATAGAAGTAAAAAATACTATTTAATACTGCAGAGACATAGTAAGCTGGAAAAATAACTGGGTGTGGTCACGTTGGATGGATATTATTGGTGAATGTTTTTTCTTTTGCTACCCAAAGCACCCCAATGTGACAGCAGATGTTACATGGTTAGGTGTCTGTGTGGTGCATAGTCTTTCTGTTCACCATGCACCTACAAAGACCTTGTTTTCTCCCAATATGCATTCCTGTGCCTCTAGCTATGGTCAGCACTGGACAGCTCCCTGCAGACTTATAAATAGTTTGTCCAAAAGTATAGGCAACAAGACAGCCACACTACATCAAGCTTACCCAAACATTTAATGTTTCTACGTGCTTGGGGTGAAGGGATTATTTTTAATAATCGTAAAACAATTAATATGACCACAGCACTTACTCAACCTATTTCATTTCCCTCAAGAGATACTAAGCAGGAAAATGAATAATTGTTAAGTCAGTATGTGCAAGCGGCCAGCTGTCACATTCATTGGCATGTGAGGACTTAATCGTCATTAAACCGGAGAAGGATGGCGTGTGTTAGGGACACATATCTGTGCTTATTAAACAGAGAAATATTATAAATTTAAAATTAAATTTTGTCATCATTATCATCATCATTTAGCTTGGGTATTTCAAACAACTCAATGAAATGTAAATCTAGGTATGGGTCAAATTACTCACCAATTTCACTGAGCAATTTATTCATCCATTAATTTGTCCAATAAAAATTTATTGTGAGCTATATGTATCAAGCATTTGTCACCTGTCTGATGTTGGCCTTATATTTAATCTCAAGGATCCTTACAATTTTCATTCTTAATAAGATATTTTAAAATAGCTATTTTACCTGATATAGGAATTAAATAAAAGTACAAGCAAAGACACCAGCCAGTGGCACACAGATTGTTGCTGCCTACAATTTTTACTCATTGTGCACTAGTAGTTCTTATATCTGAAATGTGAAGAACATCAGGAAAGCATTGTCTTTCTGCATACTTTTGCCCTAAAACAAGCAATCACACAGTGACACTTTTTTCCTTCTCTTTAGTTGTCCTGAATGTGTGTGTTATGTTTGAAAGGAATGTCTCTCTGCCTATCTTCTTTCTTCAAAAATTATAGAAATCTATGCATTTTACTGTGTAACAAAAAAAGGAAATTGGATGAAGAATACATTAGGAGGATATCCCCACAGGCGACAAAATCACTCTGGCTTTCTCCCAGATCCTCCTGCATATTGGCCTTGTGCGTGATTTATCCAGGGAAATCTCCTGTTCTATATCGGGAGACTGAGAAGGGATCCCACATGTTACAGAAGCAACCACTCCTGCCCCTTCCCCATACCTGGGCACCCATTTCATGTGAGGGCATTCTCTGGAGGGGGTGTGTGATTTTCAAAAACAAGTCATCTTTGCGATAGGCGAAGATACATCTTTTGATCAGCACTTGGCATGGACAGATTTTCTTGGTTCCCTATGATGTGGCTGTCTCAGGCAATGGTAAAGCCAAACTCCTGCGTTTCAAATTTTCAACTTCTTTTTCTTTCTTTTCTTTAATTTTTTAAAATTTTATGTCAGAGTATTACAGGGGCACAAACACTTTGGTGACATACAAAAATTGCCTTTGCACTGCCTCAGTCACGGCCACAAGCGTGCCCATCCCCAAGACAGCATGCACCCCATCCTTTAGGAGTGAATTTACCCACCCCTTCCCCCAGCACCTGCCTGGCACCCTATAAATGTTACTTCCTATATGTACACATTAGTGTTGATTGATTAGTACCAATGTAACGGTGAGTATATGTGGTGTCTGTTTTTCCATTCTTGTGATACTTCACTTAGAAGAACAGGCTCCAGCTCCATCTAGGATGACACAATAGGAAGTTCACCATTTTTTTTTTGGCTAAGCAGTACTCCATGATTTGCGTGTATGTGTGTGTGTGTATATATATATCACATTTTATGAATCTACTCATGTATTGATGGGCACTTGGGTTATTTCCACATCTTTGCAATTGTGAATTGTGCTGCTATAAATATTTAAGGGCAGATGTCTTTTTTTTATAGAATGTCTTTTTTTCCTTTAGGTAGATGCCCAGTAGTGGGACTTCTGGATCAAAAGTTAGCTCTGCTTTTAATTCTTTGGGGTATCTCCATACTACTTTCCATAGAGGTTGTACTAGTTTGCAGTCTCACCAGCAGTGTTCAACTTTAAATCCAGCAGTTTTAACAGAAATGGGTGGTCTGTATTTAAAATGACCGAAGTAGTTTCTACCTACTATCAGTGCAATAGCTTTAAGTTGTTTTAAGTGTAAATGTCCTATCAAAAATATCACATTGTGTTTCATCCAATTCAGGTAAAAATAGAAAAACTAATAATATTAAAGATTTTCTTGGCACGATGTGGTGGCTCATGCATGTATTCTCAGCCCTTGGGGAGGCTGAGGCAGGGGGATTTCTTGAGGCCAAGAATTCGAGACCACCTTGGGCAAAAGTGAGATCCCATCTCTACAAAAAATAGAAAAATGAGCTACGCATGGTGGCACATGCCTGAAGTCCCAGCTACTCGGGAGGCTCAGGTAGGAGGATCACTTGAGCCCAGGAGTTGGAGATTGCAGTGAGCTATGATGAAGCTACTACAACTCCAGCCCAGGTGACAGAGCAAGACCCTCCTGTCTCAAAAAAAAAAAAAAAAAAAAGACATCCTTACTTTATGAAGTTTAAAAGCAAAAGTTGGAGCATACATATTTTTCAATATCAAGAGTGATTTAAAGCAGTATTGTCAGTGTTATTGAAAAGTGGATACTTAGTCATAAGAGGTCAAATCACTCATCCAAAGTCACACAGAAATTAGTAGAAAGGTTTGGATTTCTAAATTCTAGCATGAGTTTATTGTATATAGAAAAATATCTTCAAGTAAAAATTCTTCTGATAGCATTGAGGAAGTAAAAACCATTTAATTTCTCAATATCACCCTGATCACTAATTTATTTTTTGCTCTGACCACATATCCCTTTGATTTGCTCTGCTATAAGACCTTATTTAACAGTTCTCTTTACCCCACATCCTACATTTGCTAACCTGCCATCAGTTTTTCAGAACATCTTCTCACTACCCTAAAAAGGGCTTTCTTGATCTCTGTGCAAGTTTGCTTAGTTGTCATTCTCTTCCACCCTTTTATCATGAACCCTACATCATGTAGTATTTATCATATACAACATTTCACCCCCAGTGCCTAAAACATGACAGCATGTAGATGTCGACTGAATATCAAATAGTGTGAAATATGAAGACATTCCCACCCATCCACACACATTCCAGCACTTTGGGCCTGCCTGAGTTTATCTGAATTCTTCCTCTCAAAGGTTTGCACTAAGCAAATTCTTTAGCCAGTCCCTGTGGTGGTAGAAATGATAATCTATGCAATCCTGATTAAAAAGAGACCCTATGTGTCTGCAATTTATCACTTTGACTCAGAAGGCATAAAAATGACTCAATTCCATGAAGACATTCCATGAAGACACCATGTATTATCTTCGTTTTTCTAAAAGAGACTCATTCATTACTTGGATTTTTTTTTTTCCCAAGGAGTATTTTTTACTCAGCTCATTTTTACAGGTTCCACTGAGACAAATGTTATTTGTATCCAATGAAGAAAGATGGTCTGAGTTTCAGGAAAAAAAGGTCAATGAATTAACTTAGTTTATTTTTAAGCAGGTCATTTTTCATACTCTTGCTTGCCTAGAGCAAAGTTTAGACTGTCCCGAAACTTTACCTTGGTTTCTTTAGATAATTAAGCATTTGTTATTCACTTGCCTTGCATTTTATTTAGACTTTCCATCTTCAATCACCTAGGTTGGACTACAACTCTTTTTTCACTGCTTTCCTCAAATTAGTGCCTTTTAAATAAATGCCACATTTCTCCATGTCTATGCCCAAAATGATATAAGCAAACATATATTAGGGATGACAGGGGTAGGAAAAAAAATATGTATTTTTAGAATACAAATAAGCTACTTTCAGCCTTTTGAAGTACCAGAGTGAAAGCTATTTATAATAATGATAATTCATTCTATAATGACCATGGCCTCACATCTTCTCTGAAAGCACACTGCCTCCTATGCCTATGGATAAAGAAGGACTGAGCCTGCTTCCAAGTTCTATAGGTTTCTTTCCAAACCAATGACATCCCCTGGCATGAGCTACGCTGGCTTGGACATCAACTGGAGGCATAAGAGAATGTCTTAAAATTGGGGTCTGGGATCAGACAGATTCACTGAATCTTGCTTGAAACACCTTGACAAGAAATGCATCAAGTCAGACTCTCTGTTCTCTCCTCAGTAAAACTGAAATGACATTAATACCTATCTCAAAATACTGTGTGGCATAAATTAAATTAAATTTGATAATGCACGTAAACCCAATCAGCACAACGCCAAGAACATAACAAGTGTTCAATAAATGAGGTTGTCATTGTTTCTGTTCTTGTTGTTTTTATTCTTCCTGTTGTTACAATTTGGCAGAGAAATCTATCTAAAGGTGGGGAACACATTTGTTCTCTCTGAAATGAAGTTTGTTCATTTGCAAAATGGAGATAAAAATTCTTCCCTAGACAGTTTGGTTCAGCGCTCTGTCAAACCTAGAGGACTATACAAACACAATAATTTTTCCATTTATTGTTACTGTTACTTTTATTATTAGTAGTAGTGGTAGTAACATACAGTGACCTCTGGAAAGACATTAATAACCATTCCTTCCTGGTGTAGTAGCCCCTGGACCTTTCTATCTCCTTATGTGATTTTCTAGAAGTAAATCTGAGCAAGAGTTTATTATATTCTCAAGGCTCATTTTTGCAAGTACCAGAATAGCATTGTGTTGCGTAGACACTTAAAACATAGTCTGAGATTTGGAAATGGCATGAATGTTATGAATTTCAAACAAAAAAAATCATATCTGAGGTTAATGTGGTGTCTTTCCATCAGAAAAACAGAAGGAGTATATACTGGAAACCAAGCTGTATTTGCCAGCTGGTTCCTCTCCTATCTTCTGCATTAATTATGGAAAACTTTTCTCTTTCTTTCTATTCTTTCTTCCTTCCTCCTTCTTTCTTTGCTTCCTTCCCACTCTCCATCCCTCTTCCCTTCCAAAGTATTTATTGAAAGACCTCTAGGAGCCAGACACTTCCAAGCATAAGGAAGCAAAATCAGCAGATGAGGCAAGCCCCATTTTTTCCTAGACCATACGCTCTAGCATGGGAACTGACTTAAAAATACATAAAGAAATCAATAAACAAGATAATTACTGATTTTGTTAAGCTCAAAGGATAAAATAAACAGAACAAATGGCATATCTGTCTGTGGTCTTAAGCTGTTAACCAAAACAAGAGAAGGAGCTTTCCCCGATATGTTAGAGCAACAGAAAATAGTTTCACAAACTGGGAATGTAACAAGCAGGAGACAGCAGAGCTTATGCCTTCCAAAGTCCAGAGTTCTGTTCTTAGCATTCTTGGGAGGGAAAAAGAAACACATAAATGATTTATCTCTCCTGGTCTGGATTCTTTTCCTTGTTGAAAATATTCTAGCATCGAGGATGGGCTGACAGTGGTGAATGGGTGATCTTCTTTATAAAGATCATAAACGTGATCACATTATGTAGCCTGTTGAGGGAGTGTTCATTGGTACAGTTTCGATCATTCTAGCTATAGATCTGACCCTGGCTGCTACGATCAGAATCCTGGTATAAAAAGGAACTGGAGGATGACTCCTCATAAGTGTCATGTCCACTAGCACTCAGCCAACAATTTCTGATCCAGGTGTGCTGAGTTACTTCCTGAAATCATGGACAGAGAGCCACCTTGTGTCGACACTCTCAGAGGCATATGGTCGTACACAATGAGTCTGCTCATCCCTGGTATTGTCTTTATTTTGCTAGCATTTGAATTCCTGGATCAAAACTAGTTGACATTCTCAATGTTCTGATACATAGCATGCATTTTTAAAATCAATGTACTTATGCTTACTCATACTATCAGTTAATTCACCAAGCACTTGCTAATCCTGCATATGATAGTTTTGAACATCACATTTGCTGATTTGACAGGGTAAGAAGTTGTTTTCTCCTTTGTGTTGGTACACATGTTGTGGAAGCCACAGAAGCCACTATTTGGATTTCCCTTCCAAGGAGTGTAGTTAGCTGAGCTGAAGTACCTTCAGCATTAGCCTCAGGATTCAAGCCAGACCCTGCTCTTCCCAGGACATCCTCGCCAGTGACTGAGCATCGTGGGTTTATGAAAGCCTGTCTCTGTTCTGGGGATCCCATGGGTTTGGCCAAGATGTTGTCAGATCTGCATTACCTTATCCTACTTTCTCTCCTCTTCCCTAGCATGGATATCAGATCTGCACCTGATCCGAAGGACTTCCCTGCTGAAGCCCACTCCCCACCTCTTTTATCTTTCACATTCATAAACCAATAAGTCACTTGTACCTCTAAATCTGTCTCAGCATCTACTTCCAAAAAGACCTAACTGATATACATCTTATGGTCCCTAGACAGAGTAGTTAGTTTCCATACGCTTATAGAATTAAAAATTCAAATGCTCAATGTCCTGTATACATTTTTCTGTATTTTTCTAATACAAAAATTTTAAACAATGTTCTCAAGTTGTTTCTACACAGCTCTTATGCCTTCCTCTAAAATGCACATACACACTTATATCAGACTCAAAAAACGTTTGAAAAAGAGAGTCCTCAAAGATAGAGTCAAATTTAGATACTGTGGAAACAACGAACACTGTCTGCTTTCATTTGAACACACTCAAGCATAATTATGCAGGCATCTACACAAAAATGTTTATATTTCACTCATACATATTTATGTTTCAGCTAAAGAACTTAGGCTGATTCTTTATTGATTATTGAATTTAGCTTGCATATCCATTTGCATTGTGTCTGCTTTAGTTAAAAACCTCAACTTCGTTCACCCAACATTTATTAAGCAACTACTACGTGAATTCTTCAAGTATCATTTCTCCCCATTACATTACCCACAATAGTGTCTGAATAAACATTGTAAAATACAAAAGCAGACAATTTTATATCTGCCAATTTGGAAATAATAAAACTAAAATGGATGTGTGTTGAGATAGATACTTATTCTGCTGGGTAGAAAAGTAAATATTAAATATTGCTGCAAATATTTAATAAGCAAATGGCAATACACATCAAAGAGACTTGAAGCTGCCCAAATCTTGTAAGTTAGAAGGGAGCTTTTATTATCTATATCTCATAGCAATTTATTCCTACAACACAAATTATTTAAATGGCATTGCCTTGCTTGCTTTATTTATGTTGAAAAAAAAATCTGTTTTCCAAAATGGATTGTGAGCTGCTTGCAAGCTAAGATTACCCATTGTGCTTTTTTTTCTCCCTATATTTAATTCAGAGCTTGGCACATAGTGAATGCTCAATAGATATATGCTAGATTAATATCTATATTGCACTGGGAATAAAACCCAAAAAACCCAAGTGAATACAGAGCAAGGAGCCAAGAAGCAGAGGAGAACCCTATTCAACTTCACATAGGCTATTGACACATTTCTGTCTTAAAGAATCCCCTGTACCATAATTATTGGATATGAAAAGTGAAGTTCAGAGAATTCTGCAGCGGCTTTGAAATTAAGGACCTGGGTGTGAGTCTCAACTCTGCTCCCAACTCTGCCACTGTATCTTTGGCCAAGGAATAGGACATCTCAAGATTTTTTTCCCCTTAAAGCTCATGGCTCACCACCTGCTCTGCCCCTTACCCAGGGTCATCAAGGTACACAAATGAGATAAAGTTTAAGACAGACTTCTTTCTTGGCTGAGGAAGGATATATAACTATACCTCTAATTAATGTATTTTACAAGAGTTCTTTCCTGTTTCAAAAATCTAAATTCAATTTTAAGGCATGACCTATTTATATATAAATGTATTTTTTCTCACTATTAAATGCATGAGGATTTTACTCTTTGAATTAAAGAAAAGCAAAGAATGGCTTTAAATTTTTAACTTAATTAATAATTGACTTCATGATAAGTCATGGAAATTTATTTCAATAATGCTGAGCACTCATGAATCAAAGAAATAATAATAAATGTATATGTGTCCATACATTGAATTTTTCTCTTTGGGAATTTGTAGACAAAACTACCAGATTCAGAAGAAAAATACATACAAAAGAAATTGGTTTTACTAATAATTGTTCTTAATAATAATGTTTAAAATTAATAATATTATTCTGAATGATAATTTTTAAATGAGCTACAACAAAACTCCATAGGATTTACAACAGTCTGACAAAATAGATTTACTCTCTTAATATGTTGTTAAATAAAAAAATTAAAAATATTCATCTTCATTTATAGAAACTTATTTTTATAAAACTAATTTCCAAATAAGTAAAAGAAAAAGGTGTTTTTGTTTGCTTTCTAGATAATTTATTTCATGGTTTATAAAATCTGTACCAATAGATCACAGGGTATTGGCCAGGTTTAATATTGATCATAACAATATCTTCATAAGAGTTTAATAAGCAGATATCAGTATTGTGTTTTACAATGAGAAATCTGGTAGCAAATGTAATAATATCTAACATGCATTGAATGATTACCATGTGTCATGCACTGCATGTTTGATATTTATGGATATTTATTTCTTCATCTGATTTTCCTCATAACACTACAAGGTAGGTTCCATACCCATTTTATAGAAGTGTAAATGGAAACTTAGAAATATATATAAATGTCACTTGTTAAGCATCGCGTAGTCAATAAGTAATTGAATTTATGCTTAAATCTGATATTTAAACCTGTCATATATAGGCACATTTTCCCCTTTATTCCAGGATGAAAAATGATGTTAAACCATCTGTTAAATAGATGATCTTCTACAAAGGCTGTACAATTTGTTTTAATCAGTATCAAAATGATCGTCGAGCTTACCATGTACCTCACAGTGCACATTCAAATGTTATTGATATAGACAGTGAAATACTTAACCCTGACATTTCATAATCCAAATCCCAAGAAAAGTGTTTCCCTGAAGCAAAAACATGGTAAATAGAATTCAAAATGTAGGACACGAACCTGTTTCGGGCTCAATGGAAAAATAAGGCTGTCCTTCCAAGATACTGTAAACCAACTTTGCACTGTTTCCATAAACTGGATCATCAGCATCTGTGGCTGTTACATTAGTGACAGATGTTCCTAATAAAAAAGAGAAAAGAAGATAATAATTAATGCATTATTCTTTTTAAAAAGTTAGATTTTGCCAAGCATATCATATAGAAATCTGTGTGTGGAGGGAAAATAAGGGAAAGAAAGCTGTTTAAAAATATGGAAATATGCTGCTCTGTCATAACTTCAACTATAATCAAGTCTTTTATAAGAAAGAGTATCTCTAGGCTGGAGTACTGTATAAAGATGGCCCTTTTAGCATCTGTATCATTTAAGATTCCTTTGTAGCTTTCATTTTAACCTATTAGATTCATGTGGGCTTGGAGAATATGCAAAGGAATTGTATCAAAGGAATATGAATCATAAGGTTAATAATATAATATAGCATGCAGCATTTAAGTCTTACAAAAGCACAACTGAATGTACCTGGAAAAACCGGCTGCTAAAAAAAATGCCGTATAGAAATATCAAAAGAATATTTTATGCCATCTTATTTAATTCTTCAGAATACAAAATTAGATCATAACCACCAATTAATCAGCATGCCTAGGTAATTAGGTCTGTGGGTAATAGAATCAAAACCTTTTTTCTGATTAATTTTCTATTTTTTATTCACTCCTTCATCCAACAATTGAGCACATACAGCTTGCTTGATGTGGAATACATATATATATTAAAACCAAATCACTACACTCAAGAAGTTTAAAATTTGATGGTGAGAGGAAAAAGGAGGGAACAGACAAATATGCACAGAAGTTCTGCTGAATGCAATAGCACCAAGCACGGATCTACAGATCCCTCACCTATCCCAGTGCAGATGGGGTGGTCAGCGATGATTTGGAAGGGAAGGTGCATTTGAGTTAAGCTATTAAAGGAAGGTGAAGTTTAGGCAGGAGAAGGGCAGGGATGGAATTCCAAGCAAAAAGTCAAGCTTAAGTAAAGGCAAAGTAGTGTGAGAGACCATGGAAAATTCTACAAACTTCTAAAAAATAGAGAGAAATTGAAGAAGTCAGGTGTGGTAACAAGAATCATGTTCTTTGAAGGCAGGGCCAATGTCTTCCTCATCCAGTAAGTGCTGAGCACTTACTAGTTATTGAGAATATATTTGCTAACTAAATACATGGATGAGTAAACTAAGTATCTGCTAATTTAATAAGAAATGGTAAGTAGGTATCATAGATCTGTTTCCTGGAAAGTACTCTCTGATCAAGATTTCTTGCAGAATTTTTATTGGGTAGTGTTCATTGACCAATATTTATGGGGGAGTGAAAATGGACAAGACAGGACAGAAGAATTTGGGCTGAGATACAGTCACAACAAAGATCTTAGTGGGCTCCATCAGGGCTCTGGAGCTGGGATGCCCACTGGGAAAAGGGGACCGGGCCTCTATATTCTAGCACTAAATAGTTATGGGATGTGAGAACTCCCCTGAGAATGGAGCCTTGGCCTTCAGCCAAAAGCTGAGGACAACCACAACATGGTAGCTGGGAGCATTGGTGGTAAGCCAACAATCAACACTCACAGCCACTGAGGGAAAATTGTTTTCATCCTGAAGGGAATGAAGGAGTATCTGAGTTGCACACCTCAGTGTTTCCTGAAACAGTGTAGAACTTTAGCAAGATCTTGCCAATCAAAACCTTTCTGAAGTATTTTGCATTACAATCACCATATAAGAAAAGGTAATAATAATATTTGTTGAGCAGTTGACAATTCTGTAAAATTGGAATTGCTACTCAGAATAATGACTCAGAGGTTCTACAAAATCTACAGTTAGAAAAAACTGCACTTAAAGCTTCTTCTTGTGTAACATATTCCACCAGACACTGGGAACTATATAAATACACTATATATATATATATACACACACACACACATTTATATATTTACTTTTGCAAGTAACTCTTCAGCTAGCTAGTGAAAATGAACACATGGAAGTACAATGTTTGTATTAATATTTATTTAAATATTTCATGGGATGGAGATAAATTGGAGACAAAACCTTCTAGATAAAAGGAAGAGAGTGAGATAAAAGTGCCAAATAAATTTAGAATGGAAGATGACAGAAAGAAGTCCATCATTAAAGTTAAGGCCAGAGGGTCAAACTCAGAACAAAACAAGGGGGACATCTGAACGCCAAGATAGGGAGTGTTGGATTTACGCGACAGCACATACAGAAGTTATCTCAGTTAAAGATCAATCCTATGTTGTGGACTACCCCCTTTGTTAGTGGTTCCAGATTTAACTGGAGGCAGAGATATAAACTAGGAGACCAAGCTAGTTATGAGGTTATAGCAGTAGTCCAGTTAACAAGGACGAAACATTAACACTGGGTAATGACGATAAAAAATGAATATCAATGCTAATTTTCTTGTTTGGATCCTTGTACTCTATTAGACTGAAGATAAACTATGTCCCCTCCAAACCTCAGGTATTGCCAATGGGATAGCATTAACAGGTAGGTCCTTTAAGAAGTGATTAGGGCATATGAGAGCTACTCTTTCATGAATGGCATTAGATGCCCTCATAAGAGGCTTAACGAAAGAAGTTCATCTGTCTTGCCCTTCCGCCTTCCACCATGTGAGGACACAGTGTTCCTCCCCTCCAGATGACACAGCAAGAAAGCCCTCACCAGACGCCAGTGTCTTGATCTTGGACTTCCTTCCCTCTAGAACTGTGAGAAAATAAATTTCTTTTCTTTGTAAATTACCCAGTTTTAGGTATTCTATTATAAGCAGCACAAAACAAACTAAGACAGAGGTATATAGTAACTATTTCTGTAAGTCTAAAATTAGTCCAAAAGTATTAAAGAGAAAGAATGAATAGCAAGGAAAAGTTTTTAGAGCAACGGAAAGAACAGAGAGAGTTCAGACACTGGTGAGAAAGGGTGAACTCCTCTGTGCAAAAGACCATATAAAAATCCTTCATTGCTATTTTTTGTTATCTAGTGTATTTACTTTAACTTTTTAAGGAAAAATTCCATTCCCCTATTATTGATAAGTAACACATTCTCAGAAAAAAAAGTAAAGTTAAGGTTTAATGCTCAGTATGATGTTAAGTTAATGAGTCTGAACATTCAGTTCCAATAACTGCCTGGGCACTGGAAAGAGAAAAATAAAAATAAACAAATTGTCAAAAATTCCTGTCATGCTTTCTTTTGGCACTAACTGATCAACACTATGGTGCTCACGCAGTAGTAATATTCTTCAGGGACTGGGGGTTTGGGGGTGGGCAAACTCATAACTAATGGATGCCATGAGCATTTTACGGGGGAAAGGCATGTCTCAAATCATGGTTTGGATGTGGCAAAGTCATAACATGTAACCAAAATGTTTGTACCCCCATAATATCCTGAAATAAATAAATAAAATATTCCTGTCATCACTAAAATTACCTTCTAATGGGTGATCAAATTAAGGAACAGTTTCATACAGAAACAATATTAATAAATCTAAATATTTTCTGGAGGACAGTATCATATTTATGTGCAGGGTTGGTGTGCTTGGGAAAAGTAGTATGGAGTTAATAGTTTTGCATATAGAATAGTTCTAACTTGTTTTGAAACACTTATCTGTTTCTTGGAGCAAATCCTTTAACCCATCTTAGTTTTGGATTTAAATCACAATATATATGAGGATTGTTGTGAGAATTAAACAAAATAATATATATAGGTATCTAGCACAAAAATAACTACATGCTAAGCCAGTAACTACTAACTCTGCCTGTGTATTAGGCCTGTGTATTACTCAGATTTACTTAAAGTATTTTTTTTTCATACTGCATAAACAGTCATGGAAACTATTTGATGTTAAATGGAAAATACAGGTATTTTCTCAGGAGTTTACAAGACTGATGATGAGCATATCTATTTCTGTTGATTATTGTAACTTGATCTTATCTTACTATGAAAGAAAGCTGATCATATTACCATTACTGGTGTAGGAATTAGTGGCCGAGTTTCTATCATCCAAACGCTCTGTAATTCAGGTTTTCATATGCAAAGATAATTATTTTTATGCTGAAAATCTCAAACTTATGTGTGAGGATTAAATGTAATAATATGAAGTATAGAAGAGTAGCTGAGAGGAGAAATTTGAGTCAAACTGTCTAGAACCAGAACATTTGCTTAATATTTCATCTCTAACTTTTACTAACTCTGTGTCTTTGGCCAAGTAACAAAACTTTTCTAAGCTTTGGTCTTCTAATCTGTAAAAAGGAAGGTGATAGTTATTGTTACATCATAAATTGTGGAGATAATTCACTATATTAATATTTGCAAAAAGTATAGAAGAGTTATTGATAGTAGAAGCTTACTACCACTATTGTTATATTATTTGTATATATAAGTGAAACTGAATAATAAGTCTTTTATAATTTTTAGTGATAGTAGATGTTTTAATTTATAATTATGTGTAGCTTTGCATAATGGTTTTGATAGTAATACATTTCAGCAATTAAATTTGTGGGGAAACACAAAAAGACCATTGCAAATGTAACAATATGTTCATATGCTTAGTAAGAAAGTGATTTTGTTAGGAAAATTGCCCAAGAGAGAACACACACGCATAATCTCACATTCTTCCATCCAATCTATTTCACATCAGTTTCCTCTTTGGAATAAAATTGCTTTGGGAATAAAAAATAAAAAGTGTTTAATGCAGTATGCACGAGGCTAGGCACTGAGCACATCATCGGTACAAGTTTCTCAATGTTATTATTAATAGAACGGATAGAATTGGAATGAATGCCATATATCCCAGTCCATGCAAATCACCCACACAATTGCCAAGATGAGCTATTGGGCTGGGACAGCAGCAGGGCTAAGACAAGCTTTTACCCACACACTCATCTGGGGTATTTCTGCCTGATGTCTGGCTTTCTGGAAATCCACATCCTTCTTCAACTTTAGACATCTGAAAATGAAAGGACAGCATTACTTTCTGTCAAGGATGATATTTCTCCTAATAGTGATTCAAGACTATTGATGCACCTGTACCCTGGAATAGATGTGTGTGAAGGTTTTGTGGATGCATTTGTCAAATGATTGCCCATAGGGGGAAAAATGGATGCCTTGAGGTTAATCTCGCTGCAGAAAAGATTGCTAGTCAAGTTGCAATGTAGGCTTTCTCCATGGAAATGCATGCAGAATGCAGACCGCAGAGGCAAATTGAAAAGTGTAAACCTTGCAGAATAATGTTTCTTCAAAGCGGCAAGTGTTGGTGTGTGATAAATAGAACCCTGAGTAATACCCAAGAAATATAACAACCAGGATTCTCTGTTTGTGTTTTCATTTGGAACTGTTTTTGTCCCTTTGTCAAGGATACAAGAGACTCATTTAGCTAGTGACTATAAATTTGACACTGTGCCATTTCTCCAAGAAAGTCCCTATTATAATCCAACTTGATACTGATCCTAATTATAATAATATAGCTGTTGTATTTCCAGCTGTTGTCAACAAAAATGATCCCTGTCACCACAATTCAAGTGTACACATCAATTCCAAGGTGAATTCTACTTTTAACAAACCTGTTTATTTTATTTTTTTTAATTTCTTTTTTGCATTTAGTTTCCTGGTTTAGTGAAATCTGCCAAAGTGCTGTTTGGATTTTAATTAACAAAAGGCTCACGGTATCATACGCCTCTTACCACATCTGAAAGTTTCCTCCTATTAGTAGCAAGACTCACATATTTTCCCCCATAATGACAGGAGACACTACAATCAAAATGAACCATCAAAGATGTTACACTGTCAGGTTAGAGGTTCCAGTTTGCCAAAACACTAAGATGAAAGGCCTTTGGGAAAACAAGATGTTGGGGTTTGGGTAGTACAGCTCTGTTAGCTAGGCTGTCCTTTTTTTATGAGCAAGTCAGCACACCAATTCTGCACATTATTCAGAAAGAAAAATGCTGGTGCTGACACCCTCAGCAGAAGAAAAACAAAGGTTTGGTGCAGCGTAAAAATGTGCACACTGGAAAAAGCTAAAACTCTTATGATGAGAAGAACACAAATGCTATTTGCAAGGAGTCATTTGCAACACATTTTGAGAGAATCAGCATTTCAATAGCAGGTGGGAAAATAAAGAGGTAGAACCTTTGCAGTAGCCGAAATTCAGGAAAATGTGCATTCCTGGACTTCTATTATCTTCCATTTTTGATTTGACCTATTAGCTACTCTGTTCTAAGTCCCAGTTTATACAATCCATGGACAGAGTGTCTGGCATTATCATCTGAATATGTCTTACTTAAACATTCACACATCCCAAAGATCTCAGGCCTAACAGGTCATAGCGATGATGCAACTGCCTTCATTTATTTTAATAAAACTAAACCCACAACCCAACATCTGCCATCCTATGCAATATAATAAGTATTGGGGCACAGGTTGCCATGACAACCTTTTTTGGGTTGTTGGTGAATAGCAGAGCAATAATTTCATAAGACCTGCATAACTCGTTGACGTTTATATAATCCCTTACTAGAAGAGGAAGCTTCTGGCCTTGGATGCTTTAAATGTATACTACTAAATCTTATTTGTTAGTTTTATGGCACAATGTTCTGGGATACTTCTGTCCTTGACTGGCATGTACTCCTACAGGTTTTGTGTTTGTTGGTTTGTTGATTTTTGTGTATCCTCTCACCCCCTCAGTTACAACTGATGACAGACCTGATATGCTTAAGGAAAAAAACTGAGAAATCAATGCAGGGATCCCGTGGATTGTTCTCCACATCCCTTGAGCTGATACCATAGTCTTCAACATTCATTTCTCTTGAACGGCCTCAAGCAAATTCTCCCAGTAGGAAACATGGCCTAAATTCTACCAGTATTTTTCAGTTTTGCTGTTTAATTATAGAAGACACATGCCAAATATCCAAACCTCCAAGGGACACTTTAGGGGGATCTTTATAGGATGAGAAAGATTAAACATGGATCAGCAATATTTAAGGCTTTTTATTTAAAACCACAGATATGGAGATTTCTTCCCCAACCAAGCTCTGGTGGAAACAAATAGTGAAATATACCATCTGATCACTATAAGCAGGAAGATAGGAATTCCACTTCCCTATGGGAACTTCTGTTCTGAATTACTGGTGGTTAACTAGAAGAGTGATATCAGGATGACGATAGAAGATCAAACCCTTCTTTTCTGTGGGTGATCCATCTTGCCATTTACTAAAGCCAACAGAATAAGAAACAGAGGCAGCATGTGCTCACCATTTCACTTCAGAAACCTCTTTTTCATGACGTACACCACATAATGGAATCCTAAATGATTAGTTCCTCTTCTCTCTTTCTTTGCAAAGGCCTAACTGTTGCTCACTGGGTGTTCTCCTCATGTGCCAACTCTCAGTCGGTAGTGAAATGTTACTGCCAAATTCCACATGCTCCAAATTGAATTTATTATGGGAACAGGGACAGATTCTTAACTGCAGTCAGGCGGATGGACAACACCGAAATGTATCCTGTCATTTCTCTGGCTCCATGATTTGGGACACAAACTGGGGAAATAAAATTTGGTTTCCATATTTTATTTTGGAGCATGTAGGGAACCAAACAGTTTTGTAACTTAATGAAACATCCACACACCCTTAACATTGTGTTTTTAAAATAAGCCTGGAACTTTCTCAAACAATTAAACCCTTCAGAAAATGCATTTGAGCACACAGATGTCTTCTACTCACCCATGCTCATTCCAGCAAACATCTGCATTGTGTACTGGGTGAAAGAAATGGAAAATATTGTACGAAATTGTGTAACTGTAAAATCTCAGCCATGTTTACTATGCACAGGGGAACATACCTTCTGCATCCCTTGCAAACAACGCTAGCATGGTGGCATACCCACTGCTTTTGCAAACAGATAATGAGGACAATTGGAGGCCTGGTTGTGAAAACAAATAAGCTGTCTCTTTTACAGTTCCATGTGCATAAATAAACCTTTTCAGAATAGGATGACTCTTCTTTGACACAACAGGGAAAAAAGTGTATTTTCTTTTCATAGCCTGCCTATTCCTGACAATCAAGCCTTTGCTAATCTCTTACCTATGTAATAAAATCCTATAAATGCTTGAGAACTAAACTAGCATCATACATGTTTTAGACTGGAAGCTATATTCATCCTGACCTTGCAAAATGATACTAGCGGTGGCACTTCAGGTACCTTCTACAATGTGTGAGGACTGTAGTAGGGAAACTTCATTCATTCTATCTTATTATATGAACGAATCCATTCATTCACACAATGGCTATTTGCGTTGTATGTATTGTGTGCCAGGTACCAAGTTAGACATGAAGAGTACAAAAATGTGCAGGGGAGTGAGAATTTCTGTCCTAATAATGTTTAAAGTCTATTTTAGCAATGCGTTCACATGGATTCTGTTTATTGTAGGAAACTGCAAATGTTTGCTAAATTTATTTTCTTGAAGGTAGTATGATGTAGTGGAAAACACACACACACACACACACATATATGTATACTGCAATTATAACGTCAGAAGTTTCTGTTGACATTATCTTCTTAGACAGAGCCCATATTCTACAACCATGACCAGACAGTCTCACACAGCAAGAAAATGTTTTTGATATCATTAAGACTCAGTTTCTTAATCCAAAAGATGGGACTACTACCACCCACTCATATTCTGATGCTGAAGCTCCATAAATATGACATACAATCAGTATTCTCTGCATGAAAGGGCACTAGTTGAACCACACCACTGGGTTCTCCAGGGAATGCCGTTTTGTTTGTGTTTGATGAAGTATGAATTGAAGGGTAAAATGAATGAGATTAAAACTATAACTACTATAGTGGCTGTGAAGAGTTTATTCTTTTAGAATAAGCTTACTTCTCTAGGTAAAAGCTGAGACTTTTAAAAATGGTAGGCTGGGCGCGGTGGCTCATGCCTGTAATCCTAGGACTCTGGGAGGCCGAGGTGGGAGGATTGCTCAAGGTCAGGAGTTTGAAACCAGCCTGAGCAAGAGCAAGACCCCATCTCTACTATAAATAGAAAGACATTAATTGGCCAACTAAAAATATATAGAAAAAATTAGCTGAGCATGGTGGCGCATGCCTGTAGTCCCAGCTACTCGGGAGGCTGAGGCAGGATTGCTTGAGCCCAGGAGTTTGAGGTTGCTGTGAGCTAGGCTGATGCCATGGCACTCTAGCCTGGGTGACAGAGTGAGACTCTGTCTCAAAAAAAAAAAAATGATAATAGTGTGGCTGGGGTTGCTCTCCCTTTCTGAACATGAAAGACAAAATCTTATCAAATTTCAAATCTGGCAAAGTGTAAAGCCCC